>CM060866.1:31970444-31988444 GCA_030737845.1 Acorus calamus
TAGTTTTTTTTACTACATTTACAATTTTGTTTGGACATATGTAAATGCTATTAACAAGACACCTTGAATTTTTAGGCACTCAAGATACTGAATGATGAGATGCAATGCGACATTATAAAAATTGGAAGTCTCATCCGCAATAAGGTATCTGTATATTGTTCTTCTTACGTATATCCATAATATTGTATGCAATTGCATCCTTCCGTTTTTTCTTTCCATCTGATATGTAGTGTTTGTTATCTGGATGTTCTTTGTATCAATAAAGAAATTGAAATTTTAGGTACTATAACAATAGGATTAATTGTCATGTGATTAAACTTATTATTTTAAATTCCACTCAGTGTTTAAATTTTTGTCATTTGGTTAAATTTTGTCATTTGGTATTCATTGGTATCTATTTGTGGAAGAGATAAAAGGGACTCATATTGTTTGTGTGTGTTACTTATTTTCCATGTTTGCAGTTTTGCTGGAGTTCAAAATAGATCTCAGTGTTATTCATCGACCATGTAGAATTATCTTAGTGAAAGATTTTGTATTCAATGGAGACGAGCTTGCTTAATTTTGCTTTTTTCATCCAACTGTTAGCAATTTTAATCTTAATCACGTAATGGTATCTAGAGACTCCTCTTAATCACACAATGCTATCTATGATATTCTTGAACTGTAATATCTTTATGGAGATGCTTTTAGGTAGCCAAATGAGTTCATTGTAAATGATGCTTTGAACATTGAACTGGAGGCCTCATGTAGGCTTAAGTCTATTAAAGTGTGTATTCCTGCATGGATGCATAACTTTATCGGTGCCTACCAGTTTTCATTTGCATTGCCAACCCGAGATTGAAGTAGAATAATTTCTTTACTTTGTGTATGATAAATGGCTTACATTTTTCTTTGATTATTTTTTTCTCCTCAGGAACGATTTGTCAAACGAAGACAACATCTTATTGGGCCCAATTCATCCACGCTCAAGGTATGTCTGACATGGAGTTTTAATGGTCATCAGGGCAAATCGACCAATGCTTAGCGGACATATGCTCAAAATTGAATGGCTATTATCATCCTTTAGCTCACATTTTCATGGTGCATATTGCAGGCTATTGAGATTCTCACAGGATGCTATGTTTTGGTTCAGGCATGTCACCATGTGCTTCTTTAATCATGTTTCCCATGCTCACAAGCCATTGGATACTCCTTATAACCTACAAGTTGACACCAATGATATCATCTGGTTTTCTAATGATCAGGGAAACACTGTCGCTGCTATGGGTTCATTCAAGGGTCTAAAACAAGTGAGGAAGATTGTGGAGGATTGCATTCAAAACATTCAGCATCCTATATACCATATCAAAGTATGCATTTCTTTCCACAGAAATATCTGGTGATATTTTTCATACTGTATACTAATTATTTCTATAAACAGACCCTCCTAATGAAACGAGAGCTTGCCAAAAATCCAGCACTTGCAACAGAGAATTGGGATAGGTTTCTCCCCAAGTTTAAGAAGTATGAGATTAATAACCAGTTATTTGGCTAAGGCAACATCTTTTTTTTTTCATGTTTCATTAATACGTGAATTTTATTTTCCAGGAAAAATGTTCAAACAAAGAAAGTTAAGAGTAAAGAGAAGAAACCATACACTCCTTTCCCTCCTCCTCAACCACCTAGTAAGGTGAGACGGGACTTAAATTGCATTTCTTATTGAGTTCTAGCTGAATTCTTATTATATAATCATTGCATTTGTTACAATTCTGATATATATTTATCATTCTAGTGTGGACCATTTTTTTATATTATATACTTATTAGCTAAATCAATGATAACTAGGCAATTGTAGTTTTCATTTCCAGAAAAAAGGCAGATTTTTTAAAGGAAATTAATAGGAATTCTACAACAACATATTGAGAAAAACTGGGGTACAACTCGTGCAAAAAAGAAAATAAACTAAAAAACAAAGAATACAAATACAACATATGAGGAATCTCCTTCACAAATATCCAAAGGAGTAGAAGACAACCTATGGAGCATGGACACTGGCACGGGACATGGACACATGGTGGACACTATACAGGACACAGCAAAGACACACAGAATAAATCATAATTTATATGTTATATTATGGTTATTTTAGAAAATGGCACACTTATGTAAACTAATAAAAAAATGTAAATATTGCAAAACAATTCCCCGGACAGGACACAGCAAAGACACATCCGACGGACAATGAATACGTGTCGGAATACCGTGTTTGCCTTCATAATGGGACACGGCCCAGGACACGCCTCGGACACGGCCCAGCTATAAAAAAGAAAAAGAAAAGAAAGGCCCAAACATAGCCCACAAGTTATAAAACATTATGTTAAAAAAAATAATGATTCATTATTTTAGTAATTTATAAAAACAAAATTGGTTTAAAACAGGATTTATAAAAACAGTGGTTTATTATTTAAAACACTTATGTATTTGTTTAACAATTGATTATAAATAGTGAATTAAATGAAATGTGTTTGTTTATATAAGATAGTGATAATAAAAAAATGATACCCGTGTCCTATTTTTTTAAAAATTGCCGTGTCGCCTTGTCACCGTGTCGCCGTGTCCCGTGTCCGTGTCCGTGCTTCATAGATGGTGTGTCAACTATCACATCCACATATCTTTTTAACATCGTTTAGGGTGTGTGTGCACAATCTCAGAGGGAAAATGAAGAAAAGTGAAGGAATTTGGGTCAAAGGGAAAGTGAAGGAATTTGAAAAAATTTCTATTTGACCAATTATCATGGTGTTTGTGCATGTGGAAAATTTTCCATCACTTTCTCTCAAACCTTCACCTATGGGGAAGGCAATTTTTTTCCCCATATTTACTAATAAGACAAGATATGGGAGGGAAAGTGATGAATTTTTTTTCTATTCCTTGTTTGACACAAACACCATATTTTTTTAATGATTTAAGAGAAAATTTTATCTCTCACTTTCCTTCATTTTCCATCATGCACAAACACACCCTTAGTTTTATGTGAGCTTAAACTTTGAAAAATTTAAATCTAGTGGTGCACAAGTGTTGTGTGTCTATGTTGTATCCTTTGTGCGTCAATTTCATGTTTGAAATTAAAAAAGAAAAGAAGAATTCCATACGTGTCCAACAGGTGACTAATGCATCGTGTCATGTGATGTGTTAGATATGTGTCGGACAGGGACACAATATGTTCATAGAAGTGTGCTTCTTAGAAGACAGCAAATGAAGCTATTCAATTAACATATTGTTCTCCTCAAAAAGCACTTTCGATAGCCCCACAGGGAATGTCTAGTCTTTAATTAAATTTTTTTTTTTTGACTTTAAGTCCAGTCTTTAATTAATGGCTTGACTTCTCACATATTTTCAAAATATGGATTGAATTCTTGAACACCACTTCATTAGGAGTCAACCATACCAACCAACTGCTGGAACTAATCATTGTGATATCTCTGCTCTGGTGTTTTTGTGTCCACTTTGCTTTAACCCAGCGTCCTATAGCTGATTCAGAGAGGTGACATTTACATTGAAATTCTCTAGCTGATCCACTTTGATCCTGATATGCCTTGCTAAGTGACGAACACAAAACAAGTGTGTCACTGTTTCTTCTTCTAGATTGCGTAATGGGCATGGAAGGAACACACCGCCTTGAAAGCTGCCGAGGGTCCAAGTGGGATCGAGAGCCTGGGTGAAATGCCTAGGCAGGCACCTGGGGTTTCCAAGGCCACTTTTTTTTTACATGGTTATAGTTTATCTTGTTTCTCATAATTAGAGCTTTCTGAAACTTCTATTACCTTAGGAATATCTTGTACAGTATCTATGTTCCAGTGTGCAATACCACTTTTCCAGTGTGATATCAGTATTTGGTGGAAGAAGTTATGGTTCAAAATTTCGTTTTTCTATTTTGGTTTTAAATCACTGTTAGATTGTTCTTCTTGCTTACATGGTCTAGAGTGGTTAATTGATAGCCTTGCTCCATTTCCAGATTGATCTCCAATTAGAGAGTGGTGAGTATTTCTTGAGCGATCAAATGAAATCAGCAAAGAAGTGGCAACAAAAGCAGGAGAAGCAGGCAGAAAAGGCGGCTGAAAACAAGAGAAAAAGGGAAGCTGCGTTTGTTCCTCCTAAGGTTAGATTGTGAATCTGCTGAGGATTGTAATATTTTTCCTCATATATTATTATTCATCATCATCATTATAATTTCTTCTTTGTACTTTTTGTTGTGACAGGAAACATCCAAATCTGTGTCGGAACCAGCGAAAACCAAAGTTGATCAGAGTGAGGTGGCTGCCATGGCGATGTCATTAAAGGTAATCCTATTTCTCCATTATTGTATGTGCTAGAGGAAGGATACTCTGCCATGATTTTGGTACATTGTGCATACAATTGATGTTGGTTAGTATTTATTGTTAAGCATGCAGGAAAAAGCCGTGCATGCTCGGTGATTTTAATTTTGTATATGGGTAGTTTCTTTGAAGTCGTTTACATATTTTTTTCCTTCAATTTCTGCTGCTGATGTGTATGTTTCTTGATAATCCATCTTCCATAATAACTTGATGCTGCCTGGAAATATCATTCCTGCAAATATGAACATTGTAATTTCTGAATGTTTGGCATATGTGGTTCACATTTTTTCACAGATTATAGATGAATAATTTGTTTTGCAGTTTCCCGTGGCACATATGTTTTACTATTTCATTGGATAAAATTTCGTATTACCAAAAAATATGTTTTCATTTGCGTGGCACCATGGCATGATTTGGCTGATAAATACCCATTCACAGAATGATGTATTTGTCTTCCATGATGCATTGAGCATTCAAAATAAGCTTTTTGGATTTCCCAACAACCTTTTTTCAGATTTTTAGCACTCAAAGTCTCAAAGTAATTTTCAATGACTGATCTGTTGTCAATGTAGATTATTTTAAAAATACAATGCATTAAATGTTTAGTCAGCGATTATTGGACGATAGCAATACCATATCAAACAAGTAGTAGTTTTGTTATCTTATATGGCCATCATTGTTGTCCATTCCTCACTCCTGACACCACTGGTTGATATATGCTACCAACATCACGAATGCATTCTACCTCTAAATGAGTTCTGTGCATTTCCTGATTCCAAGGGTGAAGGGAGTGTCTGCGTACTTGTTACCTTGTCAAATATTCTGCTCATTGTTTGGAACTTTTGATGTTCTAATTTAGTAATTTCTAAATCAGTGTTTTGATTGTCAATAAGTCTATTAGGTCAACAAACAATTCATAAATTTGAAGCTCCTATGCACTTTGTGGAGTGCTTTGCTTGGTATTTGGTTTATTGTTACAGATCATGTGCATGTGGGGTGGGGCAAATGTCTTTAATGTCTTGTGCTTGTGTATCTTTGTCCATCTCTTGTAGTCTCATTTCATTGGTTCACAAAGTAAATATGGATGCTAAACAGGTTTAGCATAGATGAAGTAAGCCTGAGTTATGGTGTGTGATTTTGGTGGAAGTGGTGGATTGAAATTTTTAGATTGAAGTGATGCCAATGGAGTTGTTTCAAATGCTCGAGTATTCTTGTTTTTTCCTTGATGGATGTAAGGTTGTTGTTGAAGGGTATCTCTTCCTTAAATTAGCTAACAGGAATTTTTTCAAGGCATCAATTAGGTTAGACATCTTATGATTTATATAAGAGAAGAAGCATGTTAATTGATATGATATCTGAAATGAAGATTTTAGGACTCCTTTTATATTTGATGATGGGACTAAGGCTGCATTTGCAACCATTTCCTAAATGGTGAAACTTTTTCCTCAATGGATTATGGCCATTTAAAAGAAAAGTTTGATTGATGAAAGAAATGGGTATGGATGGAGTATTCCAAAGTAAAATTACACACACTCTAAGTAATTTAATCTCTTGAGTTGTTCCGCCATCATGCATCCACTAGGAGTTCCACCACAGGGAGGCTTGAGCAAGGAGGATCTGATAAAAAGATGGGGAATAGAGGCTTGGGGGAGGCGTTAGGGTTTGGAGTTGGTAAGAAATTGTGAAATGATGACTATACTCCTGGAATTCTACCTAATGTGGTTATTTATTTATTTATTTTTACGGGGGAGGTGCAAGGTTGGAAAAAATTGAAGTATCAAATTATCACTCTTTGGTAAGGATGAGATCTATTATCTATGCTAGAATTTAAGGTCAGCCGGATTTTCCAATGAATGGAAAACCCATTGACCAGCCCAAGAATACTCCAAATACGGATTAAAAACGTTTAACATCTAGACAAGATTTCTTTCCAAAGATGTTTACCATGTAGAAAATGTCCTGGAATTTGTTTTCTGGTATGAAGGTCCTTGAAAGATGACACAAGTCCAAACATACAATGACAATTTACTGTTAGCACTAGAAAACTTGGGTCATCAACATGACTTGGAACACTGTGGGCCAAAGCCCACTAGAACCAGCCCAACAGGGCTGTGTGACATTTTTTTCCACCTACATCTTGCAAGTCTCGAAATCAGATTGGGGGCCTCTTGGGGCAGTGCCCATTCCACTCGACCATGGGCTGTTGGGACAAATGTCTTGGAAATAGTTTGCCAAATGCGACCAGAGGAGGATTAGAAATGACTATGGGTTCAAGAAGGCTTGGATTAGCATTTGAAACAATAGAAAATATAATGCGACAGGTCAGATGTAATTAGTGGAGTGAGAAGAGATAGGTTTGGGGAAGTCAGGTTGCGAAGTTGAAGAGCAGAGAAATGCTCTCAAAGACATTCCTAGTATAAAGGGCATTATGAATTTTGCATGTGATGCATGCCATTACCAATGGTTATTAGATTAAGTGGGGGGTTTAATTTGTGAAAAATTGTAGCTTGTCCCGATGGTTAATGGCCGAGTGGAAGTGACGCTGTCCCTAGGGACCCCCACCCTACCTGGTTCTGATATCAGCGAGATGCAGGTGAAATCAATGTCATGCAAGTCTAGCTCAATAATGGGCCTATTTTGGTCCAAGTCGGTCTAGTATGAGTAGTGAGTTACCACTGTATGGTTAGGACTGTGTCTCGCCATTTTAGGGCCTTAGCAGTGGCTCTACTTGCAATTTTCTCAGCTTTAAGTATAATAAATATGTAAACCTTTCCATATGTATCAGTTTTTTTCTAGGGGATAACTTGTAATTTCCCAATATTATAGGGAATTCTTGTAACATCTACATTATCTTAGCAGCTTAGCTTGAACTATAATTCTTTGTAGGATTTGAATTTGGATAACAGATACTTTCTGTAATGTCAATAGTTTTCATAAATCACAATGCAATATCATTAAGCCCCCGTTTGGATATAGAATGGAATTTATTCTTAAGTATTTATTTATCCGAGCATAAGTGAGTATAAATAAAGATAAAGTGATTTTGTGTTTGGTTGTGTTTTGAATTATTCTCGTTGGGAATCGTAAGAATAAATGTTTTGTTGTTTGGGTAAAATGTGAATAAAATATGGATAAAAATTTATAAAAGGTAAAAAAGTAATGATAGTTGATTTGACAGGTGATTTATAAGAGGTGATGATAGTTGATTTGACTTGGCCCACTTATTCTTTGGGTGGAATAACCTAGGATAAATTTTATTTTAGGGGTTGATTGGAATGCATATACTACTTTATACCAGTTTATTCTGGTACACTTTATCTGGGTTTATCCAAGCTTTCCAAACACAAAAAAAAATTTATCTGGGATTATCCGGAACTTATCCGGTATCCAAACGGGGGCTAAGAGTTCTAGACGTTGGTCTCTCCCCCCCCCAAAACTCACTCTCTCCCTCCTCCACCCCCCTTTTTTTAGGGAGTTGGTGAGTGATTTCATAGAAGGGGTTAACTAGGAGTAGGAGGAAGTGGTCTCTTGATAAATATGGTTTATGTTGCATGCTTGGAGGGAGTGGAAAGGGTTGGCCTGCCAGACTCTCCATGTGAGGCCATTCTAGTTTAATGTAAAAGATGAGTGACTATACATTATATGACCAGAATTCTCTTCCATGTGGAAATCTAATGAGTCATCCTTTTTCTCCTCCCAAGCTATGGCAACTATGAACACTGTTTATACATACAAAACAAGGTCTGTTTAAATCAAAACATGGCCATCGAATAAACTTTAGATGGACAAGGCCTTTTTTTTTTTTTTTGAATCAGGATGGACAGTGCAACTTGGAGTGTTAAAAAACTGATATTTACTAATAATCTTGCTAGGCTTTTTTTTTTTAATAAATTGGGGAAATACATAACATGCAAGTGGCAAGCATCACATAAGTGTTAACCTCGTGCGTATATGACTAGAATTCTTGGACGATGATGAATCACCACCCCCCTGTCCCAGTAACCCAATCCTGAAGATTAGATGTTTCAATATGCTCTGCAGAGGTATTATTGCTGCTGCAGGCCAAATGAATACAATATTAAGGGATGGGGTTCAGACTAGTCTTCTATTTGGCAAAGTGTCACACGTCAGGAAAATGACTATAATGTTGATGTGTAACATATAAATGCATTTTCTTCAACATGACATGTGCAACATGTGCTTCTGTGCTTTTCTTTTCTTTTTGTTTTTTGTGTGTGATTTTGTTATATCCATGATGGTGGGGATGAGGTTATGAATTAACTCCTACAATAGTTGTCCCTGAACTAGAATCCGTGGGAAGCGAGGTGGCTTGTATAAGTTGATATGTCTTAGTCTTTGATGTTTCTCTTCACGTGCTTCTTACTTGCAGGAGAAAGCAAAGGGACTTAGCAAACTACAAGGCGAAGAATCGATCGATGCTGAAGCATACTTAGCAAAACCAAATAAAGCGCCACCAAAGAAGAAACACAAGAAGTCCAAAGCTTGATTGCTTAAAACTCTTGTTTCATGGTGAGGCTGTCATGCATGGAATTTTTGTTCAAATTTTTAGATACTCGGAGAGGATGAAAAAGAATAGTGGGGATGAAGCTGTCTGCATGTACTTGAGGTCTTTTATTGACTGAAAGCATCAGTATCTAATCTCCTTTGTAAAATTTAATACTAAGAATTTTATTGAACAGTTATTTAGTTGATTGTAGGAGGATATTCTCTTTTTGGTTTTAGTAACTCATTATGATAGTATAAATTGATGATTATAATCTAAGGCGCCAGATGGTTGTGCACCGAAGGGTATGAGTTCAAATTTCATTATCAAGGTACTGTTTTTTTTCAAGATTCATTTGATTATTTAATATTTTCTACGTCTGCTGTATCATGTAATGCATGCAAACAATGCAACCAACAATTTTAATTATTTTTGCAGAATCGTTTAGTCATGTTTGGCAAAACATGCACATCAACTATGTTTCACAAAATTTAAAAAACAAAAACTATGTTTCACAAAATTTGTTTGATTGTAAAAAACAGGGCATATCACATTCCATTGTAAAGTCACTTGTCCTTTATATTTATTGATGTACATAGGGGTGGTAAACGAGTCGAATGAGTCGAGCTTTGACATGTTTAAGTTCGGCTCGTTTATAAACGAGCCGAGCTAAGCCGAGCTCACGAGCCTAGCGTTCTTCTTCATTTTAGGGTTTTTAGGAATTAAAAACAAAATTTTAGTCTAAATGAGTCAAGTTCATGAGTTTAAACGAACATAATTTTGTATTAATTTAATATTTTGATTTTATAAAGGAGTTTAGTTAAACTTCAATTAAGTTTTAATAATACAAACGGGTCGAATTTGAACATAAAATGAAGCTCGATCCAGATCCCGAGTCTAACCGAGCTTTAAAACTTGTTCAAGCTCGCTCATTTGTCTAAATGAACGAGCCTGAACGAGTTCAAACCAAGCCGAGCCCGAGCGGCTTGGTTCGTTTACCAGCCCTAGATGTACATGAACGATTGGGTTAACGCATTTTTCCAAAAACATTTTCTATGATTACGAGACTATTTTTTAAATTTTTGGCATCTCAATATCCAAGGTTTTGACAGAAATTAATATTAGAACCCTGCTTGGATCCGTGGTGGGGTGGATTTTGTGGCGGGGTCTGCGAGGAAAATCACGTAACATCACTGCAAATTCAAATGAAAAACATATATGGACAAAAAAAAAAAATTCATGTTGGAGAAGTTTTAGAAAAAAAGCTTCTCTACCTTGCTTTTTTGAGCGGAGTTTGTTGCTGCGGTTGGTTCGAAACGGCCTCTAAATATTTTTGCGAACTCTTTATTTTATGAGGTTCCTAGATTTTTTTTAAATAGAAAAACACTTTCAATTTTTAAAGATAATCCCATGAACTACCTTTTGCGCGTATTGTTATGTATTTTGTGTATAAACTCTTATATATATCTCTTATATAGAGGAGTGATTACGTGCGGCGATCGGGCGGGTGCGGCAGCGATTACGGGCCGTCGATCACGGGTCCATCGCATCGGATGGTTGAATGTGATTCATATTGACCGTCGGATGCGATGGACCCGCGATCGAACGGCCCACGACGCGGCTGCACTTGCCATTCACCGCACGTAATCGTTCGACCTCTTATATATTGTTTTATTAACCATCTTATGTCCATTGTCAATCATTTATTATATATTAGTTAACTAAAATGTATACATAGTAGTAAACAAAAAAGTCTTTAAAAAAACCCCACTAATATAGTAGTATTTTAATAAGTTTAAAAATTTGAGGGACTTAAAAATAGCGGATTAAACAAAAATCTTAGAATTAATGTCCCTCCTTAGTCCTTGCCGAGCCAAAACATATCCCCAATTTTTTCAGAAGGAAAAAAAAGTCAACATCGATGTACAGATCTGCCCTCGCATCGTTTTCGCGCGCCTCTAACGGGTTTCTTGACCTTCTTCCGTGCATTAAATAAAAAAAATAACACAAATAATTAATTGAAGGGAAACTACTACACGTGTAAAAGCCTCTCTTTTTCTCTCTCTCACTTTTAGACTTCAAAGTTCAAACCTTCATTTATTTGTTTATCGGCCCTTCATTGACCATTTTATTTTGACACCCAAAAAAAAAAAGAATATTCAATATTTGTTTCCGTCCGAATATATAAAGCCGAGTCATAAAGCAACCTCAATTTCTTCACGCCTTTTCGATAATTATTGTTTTTTAATCCCTCTCTCGAAGCCTCGAAAAAATCAAACCCTAAAATGAAGTCCTCTCTTTCTTCATCTCTCGTTCTTCTTCTTCTTCGCTGATCGGTGAAAACCAGAAAATCATAGGTACAATTCGTGCTTGACATGATTGTTTTTTTTTTTAAATAGTTCTTTTTACGAGTGATTTTGGTTCCTGGATTCCATATGATTCGATTGTTTTGAAGGGTTGAATTCTGTCTCTTAAGCGTGTTGGTTTGATAGATTTTTTTATATTTAAAATCTGGATTATGGTTTGATTAATGTGAAAATTTGTATATGAGAGAGTCGCATAAAGTTGGATAAAATTTTGTAATATGAATTCTCTGTGTCTCGGATGAGGTTCCCTTCATCTAATAAATAATAATAATAAAAACAGAGGCTTCGAAATAGCAATCATGGGATTGTCCTGTCCCATGATCATTGCGAAGTTGATCGGAATATTTTCTGATGACTGAATTTGCTTAACCTGCTGCCTGTGACCAGAGAAAAGTTGACTGAAATAATTTTTCTCATGGCCTCGGGGGATCAAATGAATTTTCTCAATTTGGGTAGCGTTTGCAAACACGTTAGGATGATTTTGCATTTGCAGGAATCGTGAGTTGCCTAAATGTGCCTTCAAATGCCCCAAGTGGTCCCAGCTTTTGTAGATTAAATTTTTTTAAAAACCTTCTTTCAAGTAACCTAACAAAAGTTTGCTTCATGGGAATCTATAAGTTCGAAAGCAGTTTTAAGTCAAAAGTTGGATTTTTCAAACCCGTTCCCAACCGCTACATGCTTGGTGTTTGATGGAGATTTGGGAATTCTTAAGGTGAATTTTTGTTATTCTTGATGTGTGAGTGTGATCACTTTTTTTTTAGATTCGAGAAACTGAAGGTCATTGTAGGAGAGTGATGGAGGGCGTAGAACCATTGGAGGGGCGTAATTACTCCCTCTTCCCTGTCTGAGCGGGATTCGGAGCAAATTTCAGAATCTCCTGTTAGAATACAGAGTGACATGCTGCAGAGCATCAGCGCCAAGCTGGCGCGCCATCGGCGGAGTGGTAGTTTCCAAAGGTGGAGGTATCAGATGCAACGGGCTTGGAAGTGGGGTCCAAATCATGAGGAGAATGGTCTCAAGTCTTCTCTGAATGTGGAAGCTATGGCGAATCAGAAGCGTCAGTGGTATCAGATTCACTCCCAATCTCGGGTATGCAACTCTGTTTTTTGTTTTTTGTGAAAATTAGGATAGGAACTATCATATTTTTTAATGTTGTCCCACGAACAAAAATGGGGATGATGGATTTCCAAAGTAAAGAATTAAAAGTGGTTGAAAAAGAGCAAAAGGATGAGGGCTCCTGGAAACGAAGCCTTCTTAATAGTCATTTAGGAAATTGATGGCATGATACTTTTCCATTGTGAATTTCTCATTTTTCTGATACATTTAAACTATGCCATGACCCCTTATCTTGGACTTGCCTGATTAATTTTTTTTTATGTTTTTATCATGGGGCAACTATTTATATTGCAAACTATGAGGCAAATGTATGGACATGCCATATTGGTGGCACCTATAAAAATGTATAGTGATTTAATAAATTGGGCATGGGTGTTATGTCCAGTATTGATGATCATACAATGCTGCAAAATGGAAATCGATTGCTGTTTTTTTTCCCCCTGGCATGTTGTAGTTTGATATGCATCTAAGTTTACTTTTTGACATTTACTTGCTTTGGCATCTCCATGTGCTAACATATCACGTATATATTTAAAGAGTATCATGATTCTTTACATTGTAAAGGAATTTTGATGAAGAGGCATGTGCACTATTTGGGATCCTTGTCTTTATATAATTACTACTTGATAGCGCATCACATACACTTGTCATGAAATGCCATTTGAATCAGATGTGGCTGTTGTGCAGGATCATAAACAACATAAGGAGCCCACATCATTATTTGAACATTTTGTTATTGTGGGTCTCCATTCATATGCCAATGTTGAAGCTATTGAGGATGAGTTTGTGAAAAGAAAGAGATGGGAATCAGAGATGGACAAAAACTGATGCACTAGATCTGAGAAAATATCAGTACCATGCGCCTCCACTACCTACCCTGGAACCTCAGGTTGACATATATGTGATAGGTTGGAGTTTAATCTTTCTATGTTATATTAAATTATTACATAATATGTCATTTGGATTCATTAGTGATGCATGAGTTAATAATTTCAATGCACTGCTCACATAATTCTCACTTGAAATTTAGCTTTAAGGCTTGGCTTCGTTGGTTCTACAAAAACTTATCACACATCTATCAACCTAGCTGAATAGAAAGTGTTTTACTTTCAATATATGGTTTTTTATTACTTTATGGAGGAATAATCTAATAAATTAGAATTCTGTTAACTTCCATGCGCTGGATCGCCATGATCATGACTGGTTGTAGGACTTTGCATATTACTGTCATCATCTTGCAGGTTTTATTCAAATATCCTCCTGGGGAGAAGTTGGCGATGCGGACAGAGGATTTGCCTGCATTCTGTTTTCCTGGAGGTGTTAAGGTCTGGTAAATCTTCAAAAACTTGATTCCTGTTAAAGCATTTTATATTTATAAGTTTTTGGAGAACTTGATTTATATGTCAAATTGTTTAGCATACAAGAATCCCGTTCGTCAAAGATTACGATTCCTATTTGTCGGGGAGTGTTCTTATGATTGGATGAAACATAACTGGAGATATACTAATATTTGTCGGTTGGAATTCTGTGTAACGCAGATTTTTTTTATTATATGCACTTTGATTATCTTTCTTGAGTTTGATTTTCATTTAGGCTGCTATTCTCCTTTTTGGCGTGGATATTATGGTTTCCATGCCTAAGACCGCTTGAAACTAAACGAGTTGATTTTTTTTGGCACGTGAGGCAAGTATTTTATATGAAGTTTATATTAGAGAAGAACTCACATGGATAGCTGTTGTTGACTTGTTTCAGCATAACTTTTAGGGCTAGTTTGGTAAGGGGTTAATGTTTTGAGGATAAGTTGTCTTAATTTTACGGGATAAAAAATCCATCAATTTTGTTCATATTTACATTCGTCAAAATTGGGATAAAAAGTTGAGATAAATGCTATCCCAACCTTTAGATGGAACAAAATATCATCATTTTTATTTCAAAATTGGGACAATTGTCCTCAATTTATCTCGATTATTTTTTATACCAAACGGAGATAAGTTGTCCTCCCACTCATTTATCCCCATAATTACTTCTTATCCTAACACTTATCCCCTTGTCAAACCAGCCCTTATTAGTGATTTCAGCGGTTTAACCAAAGGTTCTCCAGTTGCACTTGAGTATCTTATATCCCTCTTTTAATTCTTTTTCAATTTCAAAACCATATATGTATGTGTATATGTATGTGCTTTTCATATTTGAGGAATGTGTTGTGGAACTTTTACACAGGATTTTCTTTGACAGTCAGATAAAGATGAAGTTTTAATTTTAGGTTATGAATCAAGAGACCGAAGAGTCTTGCCATCTCTCTCTACATGCATATCATCATCAGATCAACTAGGGACAAATGATAAATGATTTATACAATGTGATTACAATATTAACTGAGCTGGCCTCCTAATTAGAAAACTTTCCATGTATTGTTTGATAAAAAAAGGATTAGGCTGGCTTAATTTCATTTTTTCACTAAAAAAAAGCTTGAGCTTTTTGGCCATCTTTTTCCTTGCATACTCTATGTTGGATTTTTGCTAGTATTTCTTTGTTACCTATCAGATGTTTCAGTTATCATGTTGTTTGAAATACCTTGCAGGCCAATTTATTGCAGAGGACACCGTCAATGAGTGATCTAAATGAAATAGTGTATGGACAGGTATTCAGAAATTATCTTTCTTGCTATTTTTCTTCATTCTAAGATGTTTAAATTGCTTGTGCTTGACAGAATGTGTTTTTTAATGTCGGATTCGGAACTCAGTTTGTTTAGATATGTGATTTTTTTTAAATTCATATATATATATATATATAGAGAGAGAGAGAGAGAGAGAGGCACCTCTTGATCCATCGTCCATTACACAACAGTGCCTTGTTCCATCCCTTCCCATTCTCTTTTTTCACCTGTCCTAATTCCTCTCTCCATATACTTTGAACTTCGCTTTTTAGCACTTTGATTAACATTGAAGTGTATTAGCATTGTCAACTGATTATTATGTAATTATGTAAGAGAGAGAGAGAGAGAGATCGTCCGTTATACAACAGTGCCTTGTTCCATCCCTTCCCATTCTCTTCTTCTTCACACCCATCCTAATTCCTCTCTCCATATACTTTGAACTTCACTTTTTAGCACTTTGATTAACATTGAAGTGTATTAGCATTGTCAACTGATTATTATGTAATTGTAGTGCAGGAAGAGAGGATGACCTGTTGAGTCAACAAGGGTGAGTGTGTTGTGATAATGTTGTCAGTTAAATGCACCTAATATCTTGTGAACCGAGCTTTGATTAGCTGGTGAGCATTATGTACCTCCAAAGAGGATGTCAGTGTTCAAATTCCACCCCTGCTAGTGTGTGTTTATACCGGGGTGGGAGATCGAGATAATTGAGAGGTTGTTGGATATGGAAGGTTATGAAAGTGTGAGGAAGGATAAAGTTTTGATGTAAGGGGAAGTTTGGAATCAGTTCATAATTTTGCTGAAATATTGTTGGATTTTTTTTTGTTCAATTGATACTAGGAACTTCTGTTCATATATATATATATGTCGCATGCATTGGAGATTGTTATTTTTGCTATGATTTTTGGCTTGCTCATTTTTTGTGAATCTGTTATCAGAGCAGTAAAGTTTTCCAAGTACTTAGTAGATGTTTACTATTTCAAATTTTTAGTTAACTTAAACTGGTGCACCTCTGCATCTAAATGGTAATTTCACCATCCATGCAGGAACATCTAGCCTGCGATGACTTGTCTTTTATCTTCCGTTTGAAGGTTAGCAATGTGCTATTTTTTAAGGCTTACTAAATATGTGTGAACCTAGGTAGATAATATCAAAGAATGCTGAATAACTAATAGTTATTTTTATCAGGTGGCAGACAATGCAATGTTATATGGTGTTTGCTTACATGTTCAAGAACTAGTTCAGAGGCCACCTGGTATTCTGGGTTACATGTCACCAATGTCTCAACCGCCTAGCAGATGCAGCCGTTACTTGGTTGCTGCACCTCGTTGTTATTGCATTCTTACAAGGGTTCCCTTTTTCGAACTGCACTATGAAATGTTAAACAGGTTAACATCAGAATTTGAAATTGAGTATTTTACATGATTTTTTTATGTACTCAGTGATAGCATTTTTTATGTTTACTGGTATGTTATATTTATTTCTTCAATTTTTTCTTCTATTTATTGAAGTTTGTTTTGGATACAGTATAATTGCACAGGAGCGTCTGAATAGGATAACACAGTTTGTTAGTGAAGTGACCCTCACAGATGTTATTTCACAAGGGCCTAGATTTCGTGACGACGATGAGAATTCCGAGTCCCCTGAGGGTGGACGCTCTCCCAATTGGATGGCTTCTGCAATACCAGTTAACAGTGTAATAGGCCTTGTAACAATTCCTGCCAGCCCTTTATCAGACTATGAAACTCCATCCATCAGGGCATCAGAACCTCAATCCCCTGAAAGTATATCTACGAGTGATGCATCTGATTTTAGTCATGTCAGAGAGCTGGAGAAATTTCCAAGAAAAAACTTGCAATATTTTGATGATCATGCTTCGGAGACCTCAGAATCATTGTCTGATAGTTCTGAAAGAATGAATGGCTCAGTTGAGAATGGTCAAGCTTCACCAGAATCCTCATCTCTTCCATTCTTGTATAGTCACACATCGGAGCAATTTAAAAATTTGGAATCAGTGTATGGTCATCATTCATTTTTTCATGTTCATTTATTGATGCTGTTAATTTATACCAAGCTATGGATATGTGGGTAGCTTTTGTTTTCTTGGTTCTGGCACACTTGTATATTAATTGACTATCTGCGTGAATGACTTTGGACAGTTCAGTAAGAAGCATGGGATTAGATGATGAAGAAATTGATGAAGCCACTTTTAAGCATGAAAAGTATGTTGGGGATGAAAAAGTAATGGAATGGGCTAAGGTGAGCTAGGTTCTATGTTATGTTGGGTATTGCTGCAGTTGTACATGATATTCACATAGCTGTTTTGTAATGAAGCTTAAGTTGTATGTGATAGGTGCACAAAAATGAACTTCTGCAGATAATTTGTGGTTATCATAATTTACCCTTGCCACAGTGGGAGAGTGAAATAGTTTTTCAACCCCTGGAGCATTTGCAGCCAATCAAGTACAGCCGCCCCAGTATACCTGCTCTGTGCTCAGTGGGAGGTTTCACTGATGCAGAAATTTGTGAATCATCACTAGAAGTAAATGAGGTAAGAGGCATCAGGCATGTTTCTGGAATTATATATGTTACTGTTTCTCTATGCTAGTGTACTGCCTAAAAATTCACATTTTGTTAAGGTTAATGGAAGGTTAGCAGCTGCTGAGGAAGCCCTTGCTTTATCCATATGGACCACTGCAACAATTTGTCGTGCTCTTTCTCTTGAAAGCGTAATGTTCTTTCTAGCAGTTCACTCTTGATTGATTACATATTGTAATGGTAATTCTTTGAGAGAATAACTTAGATGCTGATCTTTTGTGATTGGTCTTGTCAATAATATTCAATAGGTTCACAGTTTTCGGAAAACCGTTTTTTTTTTATAGGGATATAGTATTACAAGTTAAATATGATACTTGTTATTTGTTAGGTTATGTTCTGTTTCCATGTTTTGTGGAAAATAGTTGAGTACACAGGTTTTGTAATTGTACATGGACACTTGAAACATTA
>CM060866.1:31998444-32179963 GCA_030737845.1 Acorus calamus
TAAGAAGCACGTGAAGAGAAACATCAAAGACTAAGATGTATCAACTTATACAAGCCACCTCGCTTCCCATGGATTCTAGTTCAGGAACAACTATTGTAGGAGTTATTTCATAACCTCATACCCACCATCATGGATTTAACAAAATCACACACAAAAAACAAAAAGAAAAGAAAAGAACAGAAGCACATGTTGCACATGTCATGTTGAAGAAAATGCATTTATATGTTACACATCAACATTATAGTCATTTTCCCAACGTGTGACACTTTGCCAAATAGAAGACTAGTCTGAACCGCATCCCTTAATATTGCATTCATTTGGTCAGCAGCAATAATACCTCTGCAGAGCATATTGAGACATCTAATCTTCAGGATTGGGTTACTGGGACAGGGGGGTGGTGATTCATCATCGTCCAAGAATTCTAGTCATATATGCACAAGGTTAACACTTATGTGATGCTTGCCACTTGGATGTTATGTATTTCCCCAATTTATCAAAAAAAAAAAAAAGCCTAGCAAGATTATTAGTAAATATCAGTTTTTCAACACTAAGTTGCACTGTCCATCCTGATTCCAAAAACAAAAAAAAAATTCTTGTCCATCTAAAGTTTATTCGATGGCCATGTTTTGATTTAAACAGACCTTGTTTTGTATGTATAAACAGTGTTCATAGTCGCCATAGCTTGGGAGGAGAAAAAGGATGACTCATTAGATTTCCACATGGAAGAGAATTCTGCCCAAATGTATAGTCACTCATCTTTTACATTAAACTAGAATTGCCTCACATGAGAGTCTGGCAGGCCCTCCTTTTTCACCCCCTCCAAGCATGCAACATAAACCATATTTATCAAGAGACCACTTCCTCACTCATCTTTTACATTAAACTAGAATTGCCTCACATGAGAGTCTGGCAGGCCCTCCTTTTTCACCCCCTCCAAGCGTGCAACATAAACCATATTTATCCAGAGACCACTTCCCCCCTTTTCATTAAACTAGAAGCCTCACATGAGAGTCTGGCAGGCCCTCCTTTTTCACCCCCTCCAAGCGTGCAACATAAACCATATTTATCAAGAGACCACTTCCTCCTACTCCTAGTAAACCCCTTCTATGAAATCACTCACCAACTCCCTAAAAAAAGAAGGGGGGTGGAGGAGGGAGAGAGTGAGTTTGTGGGGGGGGGGGGGGGGGGGGAGGGGAGAGAGAGACCTATGTCTAGAACTCTTAATGATATTGCATTGTGATTTATGAAAACTATTGACATTACAGAAAGTATCTGTTATCCAAATTCGAATCCTACAAAGAATTATAGTTCAAGCTAAGATAATGTAGATGTTACAAGAGATCCCTATAATATTGGGAAATTACAAGTTATCCCCTAGAAAAAAACTGATATATATGGAAAGGTTTACATATTTATTATACTTAAAGCTGAGAAAATTGCAAGTAGAGCCACCAGGCCCTAAAATGGGGTGACACACAGTCCTAACCTAAGTGGTAACTCACTACTTCATACTAGCCCTGGACCAGCAAGGCCCAATGGTGACTTGCATGACATTTATTTCACCTGTCTAGCTGATATCAGAACCAGGTAGGGTGGGGGCCCCTAGGGACAATACTTCCACTCGGCCATTAACCATCGGGACAAGTACAATTTTTCACAAATTAAACCCCCCACTTAACTAATACTCATGGCACTCACAGCAAAATTCATAATGCCCTTTATACTAGGAGTGTCTTAGAGCATTTCTCTGCTCTTCAACCTCCACCTGACTTCCCCATATCTCTTCTCGCTCCACTAATTACATCTGCCTGTTGCATTATATTTTTATTGTTTCAAATGATAATCCAAGCCTTCTGAACCCACAGTCATTTCTAATCCTCATTTTGCATGCAAACATTTCCAAGACATTTCCCAACACCTGCGAGTGGAATGGGTATCTCAAGAGGCCCCCGCTGATTTGGACTTGCGAGATCAGGTGGAAAAAAATGTCCAGGGCCCTGTTGGCTGGTTCTAGTGGGCTTTGGCCCACAGGTGGTCATGGGACCCAAATTTTCTAGCTAACAGTAAAGTGTCATTGTATGTTGGGACTTGGATCTTTCAAGGGCCTTCATACCAGAAAACAAAATCCAGGACATTTTCTACATTAAACCTTTGGAAAGAAACTTGTCTAGATGGCACATTTTTAATCCATTAATTCTTGGGCTGGTCAAATCATTGGAAAATAGCTGACCTTAAATTCTAGCATAGATAATAGATCTCATTTTACCAAAAAGTGATAATTTGATACTTCAATTTTTTCCAACTTTGCACCTCACTTCCCCGTAAAAATAAATAAATAAATAACCACATTAGGTAGAATTCCAGGAGTATAGTCATCATTTCACAATTTCTTACCAATTCCAAACCCTAACCCCTCCCCCAAGCCTCCATTTCCCATCTTTTATCAGATCCTCCTTGCTCAAGCCTCCCTGTGGCAGAACTCCTAGTGGATGCATGATGGTGGAACAACTCAAGAGACTAAATTACTTAGAATGTGTGTAATTTTACTTTTGAAAAATATGTTTTTAGATTGGTAATGTTCCATTACCTTACCCATGGATACTCCAAGCACAATTTAATCCACACCTATTTCTTTCATCAATCAAACTTTTCTTTTAATGGCCATAATCCATTGAGGAAAAAGTTTCACATTTAGGAAATGGTTGCCAAATGCAGCCATAGTCCCATCATCAAATATAAAAGGGTCCTAAAATCTTCATTTCAGATATCATATCATTTAACATGCTTCTTCTCTTATATAAATTATAAAATGCCTAACCTAATTGATGCCTTAAAAAAATTCCTGTTAGCTAATTTAAGGAAGAGATACCCTTCAACAACAACCTTACATCCATCAAGGAAAAAAAAAGAATACTCGAGCATTTGAAACAACTCCATTGGCATCACTTCAATCTAAAAATTTCACTCCACCACTTCCACCAAAATCACACACCATAACTCAGGCTTACTTCATCTATGCTAAACCTGTCTAGCATCCATATTTACTTTGTGAACCAATGAAATGAGACTACAAGAGATGGACAAAGATACACAAGCACAAGACATTAAAGACATTTGCCCCACCCCACATGCACATAATCTGTAACAGTAAACCAACTACCAAGCAAAGCACTCCACAAAGTGCATAGGAGTTAGGAGCTTCAAATTTATGAATTGTTTGTTGACCTAATAGACTTATTGACAATCAAAACACTGATTTAGAAATTACTAAATTAGAACATCAAAAGTTCCAAACAATGAGCGGAATATTTGACAAGGTAACAAGTATGTAACACTCCTTTCACCCTTAGAATCAGGAAATGCACAGAACTCATTTATAGAGGTAGAATGCATTCGTGATGTTGGTAGCATATATCAACCAGTGGTATCAGGAGTGAGGAATGGACAACAATGGTGGTCATATAAGATAACAAAACTACTACTTGTTTGATATGGTATTGCTATCGTCCAATAATTGCTGACTAAACATTTAATGCATTGTATTTTTAAAATAATCTACATTGACAACAGATCAGTCATTGAAAATTACTTTGAGACTTTGAGTGCTAAAAATTTGAAAAAAGGTTGATGGGAAATCCAAAAAGCTTATTTTGAATGCTCAATGCATCATGGAAGACAAATACATTATTCTGTGAATGGGTATTTATCAGCCAAATAATGGCATGGTGCCACGCAAATGAAAACATATTTATTGGTAATATGAAATTATCCAATGAAATAGTTAAAAACATGTGCTACGGGAAACTGCAAAACAAATTATTCATCTATAATCTGTGAAAAAAATGTGAACCCCATATGCCAAACATTCAGAAATTACAATGTTCATATTTGCAGGAATGATATTTCCAGGCAGCATCAAGTTATTATGGAAGATGGATTATCAAGAAACATACACATCAACCAGCAGCAGAAATTGAAGGAAACAAATATGTAAACGACTTCAAAGAAACTACCCATATACAAAATTAAAATCACCGAGCATGCACGGCTTTTTCCTGCATGCTTAACAATAAATACTAACCAACATCAATTGTATGCACAATGTACCAAAATCATGGCAGAGTATCCTTCCTCCAGCACATACAATAATGGAGAAATAGGATTACCTTTAATGACATCGCCATGGCAGCCACCTCACTCTGATCATCTTTGGTTTTCGCTGGTTCCGACACAGATTTGGATGTTTCCTGTCACAATAATTGATGAATGATGATGATGATGAATAATAATATATGAGGAAAAATATTAGAATCCTCAGCAGATTCACAA
Source organism: Acorus calamus (assembly GCA_030737845.1). Classification (NCBI taxonomy): domain Eukaryota; kingdom Viridiplantae; phylum Streptophyta; class Magnoliopsida; order Acorales; family Acoraceae; genus Acorus; species Acorus calamus. Next base: position 32,002,774 of record CM060866.1, read on the forward strand.
TCTAACCTTAGGAGGAACAAACGCAGTTTCCCTTTTTCTCTTGTTTTCAGCCGCCTTTTCTGCCTGCTTCTCCTGCTTTTGTTGCCACTTCTTTGCTGATTTCATTTGATCGCTCAAGAAATACTCACCACTCTCTAATTGGAGATCAATCTGGAAATGTAGCAAGGCTATCAATTAACCACTCTAGACCATGTAAGCAAGACGAACAATCTAACAGTGATTTAAAACCAAAATAGAAAAAAGAAATTTTGAACCATAACTTCTTCCACCAAATACTGATATCACACTGGAAAAGTGGTATTGCACACAGGAAGTCTGGAACATATATACTGTACAAGAAATTCCTAAGGTAATAGAAGTTTCAGAAAGCTCTAATTATGAGAAACAAGATAATCTATAACCATGTCAAAAAAAAGTGGCCTTGGAAACCCCAGGTGCCTGCCTAGGCATTTCACCCAGGCTCTCGATCCCACTTGGACCCTCGGCAGCTTTCAAGGCGGTGTGTTCCTTCCATGCCCATTACGCAATCTAGAAGAAGAAACAGTGACACACTTTTTGTGTTCGTCACTTAGCAAGGCATATCAGGATCAAAGTGGATCAGCTAGAGAATTTCAATGTAAATGTCACCTCTCTGAATCAGTTATAGGACGCTGGGTTAAAGCAAAGTGGACACAAAAACACCAGAGCAGAGATATCACAATGATTAGTTCCAGCAGTTGGTTGGTATGGTTGACTCCTAATGAAGTGGTGTTCAAGAATTCAATCCATATTTTGAAAATATGTGAGAAGTCAGCCATTAATTAAAGACTGACCATTCCCTGTGGGGCTATCGAAAGTGCTTTTTGAGGAGAATAATCTGTTAATTGAAAAGTAGCTTTGTTTGCTGTCTTCTAAGAAGCACACTTCTATGAACATATTGTGTCCCTGTCCGACACATATCTAACACATCACATGACACGATGCATTAGTCACCTGTTGGACACGTATGGAATTCTTCTTTTCTTTTTTAATTTCAAACATGAAATTGACGCACAAAGGATACAACATAGACACACAACACTTGTGCACCACAACATTCTAAATTTTTCAAAGTTTAAGCTCACATAAAACTAAGGGTGTGTTTGTGCATGATGGAAAATGAAGGAAAGTGAGAGCTAAAATTTTCCCTTAAATCATTAAAAAAATATGGTGTTTGTGCCAAACAAGGAATACAAAAAACATTCATCACTTTCCCTCCCCTATCTTGTCTTATTAGTAAATATGGAAAAAAATTTGCCTTCCCATAGGTGAGAATTTGAGAGAAAGTGATGGAAAATTTTCCACTACATGCACAAACACCGTGATAATTGGTCAAATAGAAATTTTTTTACTTTCCACCACTTTCCCTTTGACCCAAATTCATTCACTTTCCTTCATTTTCCCTCTGAGATTGTGCCCAAACACACCCTAAACGATGTTAAAAAGATATGTGGATATGATAGTTGACACACCATTGTAGTTGTATCATTTTTTTATTAGTTTACATAAGTGTGCCCCAATTTTCTAAAATAATCATAATATAACATATAAATTATGTATTTATTCATTGATGTGTCTTTGCTGTGTCCTGTAATTGTTTTGCAATATTTACCACCGTGACTGTATAGTGTCGTGTCCATGTCCCGTGCCAGTGTCCATGCTCCATAGGTTGTCTTCTACTCCTTTGGAGATTTGTGAAGGAGATTCCTCATATGTTGTATTTGTATTCTTTGTTTTTTAGTTTATTTTCTTTTTTGCACGAGTTGTACCCCAGTTTTTCTCAATATGTTGTTGTAGAATTCCTATTAATTTCCTTTAAAAAATCTGCCTTTTTTCTGAAATGAAAACTACAATTGCCTAGTTATCATTGATTTAGCTAATAAGTATATAATATAAAAAAATGGTCCACACTAGAATGATAAATATATATCAGAATTGTAACAAATGCAATGATTATATAATAAGAATTCAGCTAGAACTCAATAAGAAATGCAATTTAAGTCCCGTCTCACCTTACTAGGTGGTTGAGGAGGAGGGAAAGGAGTGTATGGTTTCTTCTCTTTACTCTTAACTTTCTTTGTTTGAACATTTTTCCTGGAAAATAAAATTCATGTATTAATGAAACATGAAAAAAAAAAAAAAAGATGTTGCCTTAGCCAAATAACTGGTTATCAATCTCATACTTCTTAAACTTGGGGAGAAACCTATCCCAATTCTCTGTTGCAAGTGCTGGATTTTTGGCAAGCTCTCGTTTCATTAGGAGGGTCTGTTTATAGAAATAATTAGTATACAGTATGACAAATATCACCAGATATTTCTGTGGAAAGAAATGCATACTTTGATATGGTATATAGGATGCTGAATGTTTTGAATGCAATCCTCCACAATCTTCCTCACTTGTTTTAGACCCTTGAATGAACCCATAGCAGCGACAGTGTTTCCCTGATCATTAGAAAACCAGATGATATCATTGATGTCAACTTGTAGGTTATAAGGAGTATCCAATGGCTTGTGAGCATGGGAAACATGATTAAAGAAGCACATGGTGACATGCCTGAACCAAAACATAGCATCCTGTGAGAATCTCAATAGCCTGCAATATGCACCATGAAAATGTGAGCTAAAGGATGATAATAGCCATTCAATTTTGAGCATATGTCCGCTAAGCATTGGTCGATTTGCCTTGATGACCATTATAACTCCATATCAGACATACCTTGAGCGTGGATGAATTGGGCCCAATAAGATGCTGTCTTCGTTTGACAAATCGTTCCTGAGGAGAAAAAATAATCACAGAAAAATGTAAGCCATTTATCATACACAAAGTAAAGAAATTATTCTACTTCAATCTCGGGTTGGCAATGCAAGTGAAAACTGGTAGACACCGATAAAGTTATGCATCCATGCAGGAATACACACTTTAATAGACTTAAGCCTACATGAGGCCTCCAGTTCAATGTTCAAAGCATCATTTACAATGAACTCATTTGGCTACCTAAAAGCATCTCCATAAAGACATTACAGTTCAAGAATATCATAGATAGCATTGTGTGATTAAGAGGAGTCTCTAGATACCATTACGTGATTAAGATTAAAATTGCTAACAGTTAGATGAAAAAAGCAAAATTAAGCAATCTTCGTCTCCAGTGAATACAAAATCTTTCACTAAGATAATTCTACATATCGATGAATAACACTGAGATCTATTTTGAACTCCAGCAAAACTGCAAACATGGAAAATAAGTAACACACACAAACAATATGAGTCCCTTTATCTCTTCTACAAATAGATGCCAATGAACACAAAATGACAAAAATTTAAACACTGAGTGGAATTTAAAAAATAGGTTTAATCACATGACAATTAATCCTATTAGTATAGTACCTAAAATTTCAATTTCCTTATTGATACAAAGAACATCCAGATAACAAGCACTACATATCAGATGGAAAGAAAAAATGGAAGGATGCAATTGCATACAATATTATGGATATACGTAAGAAGAACAATATACAGATACCTTATTGCGGATGAGACTTCCAATTTTTATAATGTCGCATTGCATCTCATCATTCAGTATCTTGAGAGCCTAAAACTTCAAGGTGTCTTGTTAATAACATTCATATGTCCAAACAAAATTGTAAATGTAGTAAAAAAACTAATAAAACTTATATAACCAAAACATAACTGTAAATGAATGACAATAACCATTGTGGTTTTGCTACTAAATTTTATCACCAACAATAAAAAGGACAATTCTGTGACATCAATAAACAATTTTGTTTGATATGAATCCTAGAGAAAACATATTCAAGCTGAAACAATTCATAAACAATGCACAACAAAGTAGAGAAATATACCTGGGGTGCAGGGACACTTCTGGATAAAAGCCTAATAAGGTCTCTAGCTTTCATGATGATATAGGGGTCCCTTGTCTTCCGGGTGGTTGAAACAACCATGTTTCCCTCGACCTTAAATGCAAGAGAATTTGAATTCAAAAAAAAAAAGTACAGACCAGAATATGAATTACAACTTCAACAACAACGACGCTTAAAAGAGAAAAGAAGAATCATTTCTATTATATATCATATTGATGATCACCAAAGTAGTTAACCCAGGACCAGTAGTTAGTCACCTGATTAAGTCATGACTATTTGTAGAGTCAGCAACAGAATAGAACAAATAAAAAGCACAACTCAATTTCTTCAAAAAAAAAACGGTAAAAAAAAAAAGTTTTTTTTTCAAATATTTACATACCAAATTGAGCTCGCACTTCACTCCATGCCCTTTCAATGCCTGTGTCACGGCAGGCCAGACTTGTTGCAGGTACTTCTCTGCCAACGAAAAAACAATACAACAATACTTCAATCATCAAAGACGGTAGAGCAATCAATAGAAACCAAAAAAGAAAGAGGGGTTTTAAGGTATTTCTTGCCTCTGTATTGAGGGAAGAGGGTGGAGAACGAACTGACTTCGAGCATGCCCGATTCATTCCACGACGGATCGAAGTTCTCGATCTTCCAGTGATCGATGTTGGGGTCATCGTCCCACGGCTTCGGCTTGTCGTGCTTCCCCTTGTGCCTCGCCTTCTTCACCCCCGTCTCCCTCTCCGTCTCGCCTTCCATGGCATCCGACATCCCAAGGTTTTAGATTTCTGGGGCCGTTAAAAGAGAAATCAAGGGTTTCACGGCCTGATGTAACCCATATAACCCCGCTGCAAAAAAACCCCTAGGGCCTGTTTGGTTGACAAGTGGGATTGGGATTGTGTGAATTCTGGGATTCCAAATCCAGGTGGATTGGGATTGGGAATCCTATCAACTTGTTTGGTATGAAACATGATTCAAAAAACATGATTGGGATTCTCAATCCCAATCATGTGTTTGACAATGCTTGGATTACAATATAAAAAATATATATTTTCAAAAATGCCCTATATATATATTAGATGTATTAAATATATATATATAATTTAGTTATGATATTGTAGCAAATTAGTTATGAATTTATAATAAATCACATGAAACTTATATATATATATATATATATATTAAAATATATATTTTATAACTAATTTTCTATGGCACACACATATATTATATATATAAAAAATTTAGTTATGATAGCAAATTAATTATGATATCATAGCAAATTAGTTATGATAGTAATATATATATATATATATATATATATATCATAGCAAATTAGTTATGATAAATCACATGAACCTCATATCATCCAATCAATAGGTTATGAAAGCTTTCTTATTCATATATTATATAAATAAAATAAATCAAGAGGATTCATGAACTTGTGCATCACAATTAATGCTTGAATATATATATATATATATATATATATATATATAACATATTTAAATATATATTATATTATATTACACATATATATAAATATCTTAATATAAAATATATTATGTTATATATATATATATATATATATATATATAAGGGAGATGAAGAGCCTGGGTAAAAATGTCTAAAATGTTTTTTTTTTCAATCCACTTGGATTGGGATTGGGAGAATACCATCTCTTAAGGGGAATTCTCAATCCCTCTAATCAAGGATTCTCAATCCCCCTCTCTCAATCCCAATCTCCCTTTTAAAATTTATCCAAACAACTTATTGACCTGGATTGGGATTCTCAATCCCAATCCAGTCACCCAATACTCCTATCCAAACACACCCTAGTGTTTTTTTTTTTTTTGTAAACTTCCATATGACCCCCTGGAAACAGTCCGATATCCATATAACCATGCAAAAACCTATGAAAATCTAAATAGTCCCCTAAGTTACACTTTCAAACTTACCCGTGAATATTTTGTTAATTTTAAGTCTGACTAGAAACACAGTATATAAAAAATCTCTTACAAAGTGTTACAAAACTTTAAAAAAACTTATAATGTGTTAAAAATCTGAAACTCTCATAAATTAGTAACTTAGTTTAAAAAATTATGCTTATACCCTCTATAACATTTTATTTACATGTATACTCTTGAAATCTTAATGTGCATTAATACACCCTGATAACTAAAAAATTCTCTATAATTTTTTATATCAATGACTTGATAATTTTGACATTTTTTAATATATCTGATAATAGTTTGAAACATTTGAAAGCATACCATGTTTAACACTTGTTTTCTCATGGAAAATATAGTTGATAAAAAAAATTTATATAACAAAATGAAATACATTTTCATATGAATTGAAAACATATATTTTTACATATTTTATAGTATAATATTTTGTAACTGCAAACAAGACTGTAAAATAGATTTGTTGGGTATTTTACGTATTTTTAACATACTGTTGAGGAGTTTTCAGATTTTTAATACACTATAAAAGTTTTTTGGCATGCATTTTCATCTCACAAAGTCCTACTAAATGGGGGTTGGAGGATTCTACAACATGTGTGCTCTACGACTGTGCTGCGGAGACAGTGGAACATCTTCTTTGCGACTACTAGGCCTCTGCTTAACTTTGGAGGTTGCTCAACGGAGCAATTGACGCAGACTTGAGCATTGATTGGTCCTTGCTATGGTCTTTTCTGCTCCTCTTCCTTAGCATCATCTCTCTCACTCAATCAGAACAGAAATTATTCCTGCTTAAAAACAATGTAAAAAGTAAGATCTTTTTGTTCAAATAGATTAAGAACATTATTGTATGAAAAAGAAAGTTTACATGACCATGGATCAAACAGAAAAAGGACTAAAATCGATCAATGGAACTAAAATAAAATCTTTTTATCATCCATGCAAAACCTATATGAAGAAAGAGGGAGAAAAAGAGGGCTAAGTGGATAACATGAGGGTTTTTAAATTACTTGTGTAAAGTATGAGGGGTTTACTTAAAAAATGGAGGGGATTGGAATTAAGCATGTCAATTATCCAAAAAAAAATCTGAATCCAATCCGCATCGTATCCGAAAAATCAGAATTATCTGATATTCGAAGATCCGGAGTGCGGATATGGATATCAGTCTATCCGATCTAAAAAATATCCGTATCCGACATACACTATAAAAATATATATATTTGTATTATATATTGTCCATATTATTATCTTGTATGATTAATCATAATGATAATATATTATAATATTGTTAAATTTTCAATGTATGATATCTAAAAGAGATAATTAGCCTTAAAATATCAATTTTAATTTTAATATCTCTAAAATATTATTTGATTATCCAAAATAATGTTAATATTCAAACATGTAAATTATCTAAAAAATATCTGTATTCGATCTGTATCCGAAGGGATCCGAATCCGAAAATTAATATCCGTATCCGAATCTGAAAGTTAGGATATGGATATTAACATATTCGATCTATATCCGTTCGATTGACTGACTTAATTACAACGCAACCCGCTTACGTCGTAGGAATCAAGGACCAGGCCCGACCGGGGCAGTCCGTTTGATCGACAGACCCGTAGATGCTTTCAGAGTTTTGACACGAGCTTCATCGATCAAACGGTCTTCATTCACAGACCATCAAAGGCGCATTATTTTCCCTTCGTAGACTCGCTGTCCCTATTTCATTCCGCCATTGTTTCTCTGTCTCCTCTTCTTCCTAGGTCGACTCGCCGGGAGAGACGGATTCGAAAAGAGGAGTCATAGAAGAAGAAGAAGAACAAAAAGATGAGCGGTCACGATTCGAAGTATTTCTCAACAACAAAGAAGGGAGAGATTCCCGAGCTCAAGGAGGAGCTCAATTCCCAGTACAAGGTCCCTCTTCTCTTCCACTCTCTCCGTCTGCTCTCCCCGTTCATATACGGATATACCTAATCGTCTGAAAATTAGGGTTTGGTTTCGGTAGGGTCTCTTCGTTTTTCTGATCTGCCTGGATCCGATCAGATCCATGTTCTGTTATTTTTTGTTTGAGACTGCTAGTCTTTCATTTTAGGCGTTCATCGGGCATGAACGACTTCTTCATGAGTAAAATTCAATGTAACCTGAATTGCTATTCATGTTTATGATGAATGAATTGCATTTGTTAGAGACTTTATTGATTGCTATTTTATACTCACCCTATTAGATTGCTGTACTACATCCGAACACTATCTATGTAGTCAGGCTTGAATGGCCAGGGAAGCTAAAGATTGAATAAAGTGAGCTAAGATCGATCATTCATGCTAATTCTCTTTTACCCAACAAAGACAAATATTGTACTAGTCCTCTGTTTTTTTTTCAGTGGGGGGGGGAGGGGGGGGTAGTTTGGTTTCCGTTAGAATCCGAACACTATGTTTTTCCATTTACACACACTGGTTTGGTGTTTTGATTTTGTATTACACATGATTATGCATTGTAGGATAAGAGAAAAGATGCGGTGAAGAAAGTGATTGCTGCGATGACTGTGGGAAAGGATGTCTCCTCGTTGTTCACCGATGTGGTGAACTGCATGCAGACGGAGAATTTGGAGTTGAAAAAGCTTGTCTATTTGTATCTGATTAATTATGCGAAAAGCCAACCGGATCTTGCGATTCTTGCCGTCAACACTTTTGTCAAGGTTAGAGTTCCAATGTGGCAGCTTGTTTTCTTTTTCAGAGTTTGGAATAGATTATCAGTCCAGTGCAGTGAAAGTGGGATGTTCTTTTTATATGTTTCATAACTGTATGATTTATTAGGAGTGTAAATTCTTGTTCTGTTTACTGAAGCTGCATTTCATGTTTGCAATTGATTATTGAATATAATGCCTGTCTGACACCATGCAGGTCTTCGTGAGTATATGGTTTTTAATTTCTAGTGGAGGGGCTATGGCTAGTATAATGCAGAACATTAGAATTGGGAATTTTTTTCATTGTTGCTATTCACTGTTTTATTATGCAAAGACAAAATATCTAGAATAAAACCACTTGATTACATATTCGTTTGGCTGATACCTTATGGGTGGGTAGAGAAATTACAGATACACAGTTACACGATTAATTGCCAAGGCAAGGTTATTACACACTTTTTGCCTCTGCTGGTCTTCATATAATCCTATCCCATATTTGTTTGGACAATGAGTTGTTTAATGATCTTTTAAAATATTTCGTCTACATGTCAGTGTAAATATTAGTATATCTGATGTTGCACATCTGATAGCTTAATACTTCCAGTTTGATTGCATTTGCAGGATTCTCAGGATCCAAATCCTTTGATTCGTGCTTTGGCTGTGCGAACAATGGGGTGCATCCGTGTGGATAAAATCACAGAATATTTGTGTGATCCCCTTCAGAGATGTCTCAAGGTAACTCCATGTGTGCACATGACCATGTATGTTTGTATGTGTTTGAACAGCTACTGTCTCTCTATTTGTTTATATTCATTTGCCACATTGCTGCTCGCTTCTCTTATTTGCAAGGGATTTGTTTCATTGGTGAGGAATAGGACAGAATATAGAAGGCGCATTTAATGAGTCAGGATCTGTTTCCAACCGTAGTTATTATAATTATGTAGATACAGTTCATCAAAGAATGAATGTGGGACGAGAATGATGAGGTAGATGAGTGGAAAGACAAGACAATATAGAATCAGCAATGAGTATATTCTTGGAAGTTGGAAATTGCTCCAATAGATGATGAGATGAGGAAAAATCATGTAAAGAGATTTGGATATCTGTACTGAAGACCAATGGGTGCTTCTGTTAAGAGGAGTGATATAGTCATCATTGATGGGGCTTCTAGGAAAAGGGGTAGGTCAAAACAAATTTGAATGGTGACAATAATGTATGACATGTTGACTACATGTTTCGGATAACATGACTTTAATAGAATTGAATGGCGAAAAATGATTCATATAGCCAACCCTAAAATTTTGTGATAAAAGGCTTTGTTGTTGCTGCTGTAATTTCTTATCATAATTGCAAATTTATTAAATACTTATCTGAATTTTTGGGGCACACACCATTTGGGAAACTCTCAAAACTCCTAGCACACATGATATAAAAGACAAAAGACATATTCAGAATTGACAGCTGTGAGGATTTTTTTTTTCCAAGGAAAAGAGGAGTTTTCTTTTTTTTGGATGAAAAAGGAGTAATTGTTTTGTCCAATGATTATTTTTTTTGAAATATATTTTTTCTGAGATAAAATGCTCTCATCGATATAAGACCTGAAGGTCTCAAAATCCTAAATATTTTTCATTCATTTATAGCTTGCAAGACTTTTAAAACGTGGCAAGTGATATTTGCTCGGATTCCTTGTCCTTTGATTGCCAAATGGGCTGATTCCATGCATGGATCCTCTAGTGGCAACAGATTCTGCCTCTACTGCTATTAATATTGCAGCATGCTCATCACCTCTTTCATCCTATTGTTCAACTTATAGATCCACACTTTCTAATATATTTTATTCACAACAGGATGATGATCCTTATGTTAGAAAGACAGCTTCAATTTGTGTTGCTAAACTATATGACATAAACGCTGAGCTAGTGGAAGATAGGGGTTTTCTGGATACTCTCAAGGATTTGATATCTGACAACAATCCAATGGTAGTGGCAAATGCTGTGGCAGCACTCGCAGAGATCCAGGAGAACAGCCATATGCCAATCTTTGAGATCACAAGTCATACACTTTCTAAGCTCCTCACCGCTCTGAATGAGTGCACTGAGTAAGTTCACATTTGGGAATTATGTCTGCTGTCATGACATTTCCTACATCCTGGAGCTTGTATTAATATTAATATATTATCCTTACCGATTTCTAATTATACTTGTAAGATTTTTTTTAAAAAAAAATTGAATTTTCCATTAATATTGTGTGCCCATGTGCAATTATTATACATGGGTAGGATAATTATTTTCTACAAATTGTCTAGTAAAATAATCTTATCTAGAATGCTTTTCAGGTTTCCAAGTTTGGCTTGTACACGTAATCCTTCACCTATTTGGAAATAATTAGAGTTCTTTATAGTAACATTTCATTACCGAGAAGAAATTCTTGGGAGATTTGCTGGTACTTTTTTTAGGATGACTCCAAGTTTGACGCAAATCAAATCATTTTCCTAAATCATGATCCAATCAAGTGAGCTGTTAAATCGAAATCAGTGTATGATTCAGACATCAATTGATTCTTACAGATCAAATTTTAAGTGACTTAGAAATTTGCACGCTGTTTACATGAAAACTCATCATTTTATTGATGCAATTTTTTTTTAAAACAATTACAGGAACAATTTAATTTTTGCATATTTTTAAACTTTTCTCTTATTATGTAAGGAGATCCCTCATCTCCTTATTTCTGGGGTTTCTAAAAATAAGATTCTCCAATATTTATTCAAAAAAAAAAAAAAATTAAAACAAATATAGGAGCTCTCCCTGCTTAAATTAATTCAGCAAAAGCCCTTAAGAACAGAGATGAGGGATCTCGAAACACAGAAAAAAAAAAACAAACATCTAGTTGTTGAGAAAAACCTGTCCCCACATGACCTAAAGTAGAAAATGTGTGTTTACAACAACCCCCACCCACCTCATGGCACTCACAACTGAATCTGCCCCAAAATGAATTTCATTCCATCCCTAAGAAGCGACACAACATTTGGCCATACATTCTCGATGTATACCTCCCTTCCTTTGAAAATACACAATACACTCAATTTGCATGAGCCAAATGCATCAACACATCACATGAGGAATAAAAGAAACAACATTTTGGCTTCTATTCCCCCCTTTTCATCCTCCTCTGAAACCAATTACATTGCTATTGCACTGCTAAAGTCACATACCCAATGCCATCCTGACCTTGTTCTTCACCAATCTGCTAACCTTGCATGCAAATTGATGCTTCATAGACTCCTCCTCCTGGCTACGTATCTCGTATAAGATATTCCCCTCATTGGCCCATCTGTTTCTGTTCACCACATGTTGCAGCAGATTGATGCAAATTTTTTAAATTTTTTTGAAACTTGATTTGTTCTTTTGTCTTGATTTATTAATCAAGATGATATATTTTGTTCTCTAAAAAATGATGATATATTTTGATTTTATTTTGAATCGATTGGCTTGTTTAAAACCAGATGGTGTCCTGTTTTGGAGTAGACTTTACTTTTTCTTTTTCTTACAATGCTGGATTTTTTTTTTTGGTAATAGGATTGTTCCTGAATTAGTTGTAATCCTTTGCAGATGGGGTCAAGTTTTCATTTTGGACGCTCTCTCAAGGTACAAGGCAGCCGACGCCCGTGAAGCTGAAAATATAGTAGAGCGAGTGACTCCACGGCTGCAGCATGCGAATTGTGCTGTTGTGCTTTCTGCTGTGAAGGTTTGCCTTCTTTCAATCTATTTGTATATGTTATTTGTTATCCATGTGTTGACAAAGAGAAGGCCACATATTGATGTAAGTTACCCGAAGTATGCATTCTAGCATAACAATATCTCAGGCCATGTCACCCTGAACTTATTGTGTTTCATGATGATTGTTTTTCAACTGTATGCTAAAGTTAAACAGTTGAGTGACAGATATGCCACCTGATATTTCATTTTTGTATTTTCCAGTCATGAAATTTCCATGCCATTCTTAAATTTGCTTTATGATTTCATTAAAAAGTCAACTTTTTATGATGTTTCAAACACAGCTGGGTTATTATGTGCCACTTGAGAGTATAAATTGTTAAACTGACCTCTCTTGCTCCTATATCCATGGGAGTATACACTTTCAGGAGAGGATGTTAGTTGAAGAAAGCAGAGGACTCTACTTTTCCTGAGCTTGAGATTTTCATCTTCTTTCCATTACTTCTTTTTCACTTCTTTTTTTTAATTTGCATTGTGTTTCAGATGATCCTTCAACAAATGGAACTTATAACGAGTACTGATGTGGTCAGAAATCTTTGCAAGAAAATGTCTCCACCTTTAGTAACACTTCTCTCGGCGGAGCCCGAAATACAGTATGTCGCATTGCGTAACATCAGTCTGATAGTACAAAGGCGGCCCACAATCCTTGCACATGAAATCAAGGTAATTATAAAGGAGCATTTCGTAGACAGTCCATTATAATTTCTGATCATATGTGTATAATGTCCATTGTTAGGTTTTCTTCTGCAAGTACAATGATCCGATCTATGTCAAGATGGAGAAACTAGAAATCATGATAAAGCTTGCTTCTGATCGAAATATAGATCAGGTTTGTGAAAAATTATCTGTTCTCAATCTTTTCTCTCGCAATTCAGTGACTGTCTATTTCTACGATATTTATGAGTTTTCTCTATCTACAATTATCTATAAACTCTCATGGTTGATGAGAGATGTCAAGGCAGATATCTCCATTGAGCTATCTACTTATGCTGTTTTCAAACCACGAACCATGAAGTTTCATTCATATATAGCAGATCTAATTTTATGGTAGATCCTCAGTATGGTTTATTGCTTCTCCAATCTTTTTTGCGTTGTATATTAAATTTTTAAGTCTTGTCAAACATGCATTAGTTCATTGGCACTACCTTATCAGGTATCAGGTTTTAATTTCATTGTCTGATTTGTGTATCTTGTACTGTTAATATATCTATTTTAGGATGCTCATAAACTTTGATGCAGGTTCTGTTGGAGTTTAAAGAGTACGCCACAGAAGTAGATGTCGATTTTGTCAGAAAAGCTGTCCGTGCAATTGGGCGCTGTGCCATAAAGTTAGAGAGAGCGGCGGAACGTTGCATCAGTGTTTTACTTGAGCTCATAAAGATAAAAGTGAATTATGTTGTGCAGGAGGCTATTATAGTCATCAAGGACATTTTCAGACGCTACCCTAACACGTGAGTTATGAGAGGATGCTTTTAGATGTTTGATCACTGCGGTTGAACTAGTTTCTTCAAGAGAAACTTATTTTGCATTGCCATGCTTCTCTACAGCTACGAGTCCATCATTGCTACCCTATGCGAAAGCTTAGACACTTTAGATGAGCCAGAAGCTAAGGTATTGTTTCAATGAATAATAATTGTATGGTTTAATTTCTTTTGGTTATTCAGTTTCTCAGACTTTTATATTCACGTATATTAAATATGGTGTCATTTCTTCAGGCATCAATGATTTGGATAATTGGAGAGTATGCAGAAAGAATTGACAATGCTGATGAGCTCCTTGAAAGCTTCTTAGAAACCTTTCCGGAAGAGCCTGCACTAGTTCAGTTGCAATTGTTGACGGCAATAGTGAAGCTCTTCCTCAAAAAGCCAACTGAAGGCCCACAGCAGATGATTCAGGTGAAATTTCATTATCACAGTCTTAGAATTTTTTACTTACTTTTGTTTTGCAGTGGAAGTTGCGTTTATATATATATATATATATATATATATATATATATATATATATATATATATTTGTTATTGCATTTCTATTGTTACATTCTTAATGGCATAATAACAAGCTATTATGTTCATTAGAATGGCTTATCAAGCTTGTGTGGGGCAGTGGTATATGTCATTCAGAGTTAAATGTTATAATGGGATGTGCAGTCGGGGTGGTAGGGGTTCCCTGTGCACATACATGTTGGCATGCATGTTTTTGTGCAATGGCATGGAGTTTGGTAGTGTGCGTATCTTTGGAAATTAAAAAATAATATAAATCAGTAGTGTGTGTCCTCTTAGCTGCCAACTGATCTTGTGTAAGGACCTAGAGGTGTAAAACCTCCTCTTTCCCACATAGTAGCCCTGTATGGATGACTAAACCATTGATAGAGGGCTAATGTCAATTAAATAACCAATTGCATAAGTCAAAGTATAGTAGAGCCTTGTCTGAAGAGAGGTTAACTTGAGTAAATGGTTTTCATATTGGTATCTGAGCTGCACTTGAGTACATCCGTGCTTTGTTTTCAACATTTCTGTTGTTTATCTGTGTATTCAGACAGTCCTGAATCATGCCACTGTAGAGACCGATAATCCTGATCTTCGCGATCGTGCATACATATATTGGCGTCTTCTTTCATCTGATCCAGAGGTATCTTGAAAGTTTTTTTTCTGTTGTGGTGTTGACAGCTTGTTCATGAATGATGGATCGCTTCTTGTTTCAGGCAGCTAAGGATGTTGTGTTGGCAGAGAAGCCAGTGATTAGTGATGACTCTAACCAGCTAGACCCTTCACTTCTTGATGAGCTTCTTGCAAACATTGCTACACTATCTTCTGTGTTTCACAAGCCTCCAGATGCATTTGTAAGCCGTGCCAAGTCAGCTGTGTCTAGACCAGATGATGAGGACTATCCGGATGGAGCAGAATCAGGATACTCTGAATCGCCTGCTCAAATGTCAGACAGTGTGCCAGCACCCACTAGTTCAAGTGGTGTTTCACAAGCATCAACTAGACAGCCAGCACCAACACCTGCTGCACCTGTTCCGGACTTGCTTGGTGATCTGATAGGTATGGACAATGCCCTTGTCCCTACAGATCAGCCAACAACAGATTCTGGGTAAGTATGGTCGACAGCTCAATCAAAATTTTAAATTGACCACGCTTCCGGATAATCTGAATGTTTGTAATACATTCAACATTGTCTATACAGGCCTCCCCTACCTGTTGTTCTGCCATCATCAACTGGTCAAGGTTTACAAATCAGTGCACAGCTCATACGTCGTGATGGCCAGATATTCTACAGTATGTTGTTTGAGAATAATTCTCAGTTAACTCTTGATGGATTCATGATACAGTTCAACAAAAATACCTTTGGTCTTGCACATGCCGGACAACTTCAGGTACCGCATTGTCCATGAATTCT
The DNA here is from genome assembly GCA_030737845.1 of Acorus calamus. Taxonomy (NCBI): domain Eukaryota; kingdom Viridiplantae; phylum Streptophyta; class Magnoliopsida; order Acorales; family Acoraceae; genus Acorus; species Acorus calamus. Next base: position 32,018,481 of record CM060866.1, read on the forward strand.
ATATGTTCAACATAATTGTTTTTCTCAAACTGATGCTTCATCTAATATTATTTTTTTCTTAGGTCCCACAATTACCTCCTGGCTCAACAGCAAGAACTCTTCTTCCAATGGTGGCATTCCAAAATCTCTCTCCTGGACCACCCAGCTCACTTTTGCAGGTTGCAGTGAAAAACAATCAGCAGCCAGTTTGTTATTTCACTGACAAAATATTGTTGAATGCTTTCTTCTCTGAGGATGGGCGGATGGAGCGTGCAAATTTTCTTGAGGTGGGTGACTGAACATTCACTTCTTTCATTTTCTTGGATAATTGTGTTGGAACTTGGAACTGCAAATGAATCATGCATCTTTGACTGGCAATTAGGGCACTGACAAAATTAATTTCTGTTTGATAGAATTTTATTATGTCTGATAGGATAGTTTGTAAATTGACTTGGTTATCTCATGGCAGCCCTTCTGGTGGGAAACTGAAGAATTGTCTTGGTATCATGCGGTGTAGAATTTACAATCATCATCACATAATTTAAACTTTTGAATGTCTTTTTGAGGATCTATAGCCATATGATGTTGAACAAGGAGAGTGAAGAAAAAGTGAAGGAAAAATAACATATGAAGACGCACAAGAGAGATGAAGAATAGGATTGATTATGAGAGAAGGAAAAATAAAAGAATGTAGCTAATCAACAAACACTGGATTTCACTTCCTTCCTTGCATACTCATATGTGGCGATCTACAGATATAACCATGGCGGCTCTTGGATTCCACTTTATTACAAAAGCCATGATTCTTGCCCGCCCCCCACCCACCCACCCACCCACAACACACACCCCCCCACTGCACACCCAATGTAAATACATTTTCTTGCTCTCCCTTACATCAAAATGAAGCATTTTTTTGAGACTCAGACAATGGGGAAAAATGAATTGCAACGTTCATGAATTCTAGATATGATCCGTATCACTATCTTGTGTGTATTTATTATCCCACGCAGAGTCAGCTATGAGCTATTGCTCATCTTGTGTTCTGTTGATCTGTTTGTTTGTATTTTCCTTTGGTTATTCAAGTTTCTAACACTAGATGCCGCATAATGGGCCATCTGGAAAAGTCGCTTTCAATTTGATTACTGGTCATAAGCGTTAGGTGTTAGTCTGGTGGTAGTGGCCACCTAGAGATTAATTAAGTGGGGATTAATCGATCATATAATATATATATATATATATATATATATATATATATATATATATATATATATATATATATATATATATATATACGGGGATGATAATATGCGGTCGTGCGGTCGCGGTCGTGGGCCGTCCGATCGCGGGTCCATCGCATCCAACGGTCGACGTGATTCGCACCCGACCGTCCGATGCGATGGACCCGTGATCGACGGCCCGTGATCGCGGACGCACCGACCGCACGACCGCACGTAATCACTTCCCTATATATATATATATATATATTTAATAGTTAAAAATAAAAATATAATATAATACAATAACATGGGGAAGAAAGTCGAGAAATATAAGTTATCTCACACTATAAACATCACTTGTATTTAAATTGTGGCATGTATTTGTTCCCCCTTTGCAGACATGGAAATCACTTCCAGATTCAAATGAGATCGCAAAGGACCTTCCAGGGGCGGTTATCCATAGCATGGACACCACCATTGAACGATTGGCCGCAACCAATGTGTTTTTCATAGCAAAGCGGAGACGCACCAATGAAGAAGTTCTCTACCTATCTGCAAAGGCTGCTCGTGGAATTCCATTCTTGATAGAGCTCACGACTGTCCTCGGCACCCCTGGCGTTAAATGTGCCATCAAGACACCAAATCCTGAAATGGCACCTCTCTTCTTTGAAGCTATGGAGAGTCTCCTGAAGTGATGATGTTCAACGCCACTGTGTGTGTGTGCGCGCGCGCTGTGTTTGTTTTGTAAAAAAATTATAATTTGATGATCATATCATGTGAAATATCCATTGCTCTGGATATTGGTGACGAGTTTGGTGCATCTGTTCTACTCAGGGAAATTCTTTTTTTTTTCTTCTTGTTTTTCACGTTTTTTTCAATATATGGTTGATATATTGTGGTCATTGGCCATTTTAGAAGCATGACTATACTGAATCAAACTATGGCTTGTTATTTATTGTTACAAAATCGTTGTATCAAATTAATGCAAATGTAATATTGAGTTTTACTGTGGTTTCTCAGAAAAGACACTTGGTGGACTTGTGGTTGGCTTTATAAGGAATCATCTGCTGTGGTATTTGGCCCTCATCTGCCATGCTTGAATGAATGCTGGCAATGAAAGACCCAGCCTGGTATTGACATTGTGAATAAGGCGTTGAATAAGAGAAGAATAGACTTAATCTTAAAACAACAAGTTATTCTCCAACCATATATCCTCTCACTTATCCCCTTGTCCCCTTATTTTTCTCTAAGGCCTAGGTAAGGGGATAAGAGGATAAGAAATGCTAGAATAAGTGACATGATTGGAGAACAATTCATCTCATTTGTTAAAAAAATGAAAAGGATGGGCAATTCAATTTCATTTTAAAATAAAAATAGATACGTTTTTTTTCCACCTAAAGGCTATAATAACATTTATCCATTTTTTATTTCTAGTTTGATTGATGTAAATAAGATCTTTATAAACCCATAGACTAAATTTTAAATGATTCATTAACTCATGTATCATCTAGACTGACATTCAGGGTATTGTTAATACAAATAAATTCATAAATCATTTAATCTAATCTACAAGTAATAGATTACCAAATGGGTCAACTTCGGCAAAACTTGATTTTTAGTAGTTTTTTACACATCATTACACCAAATCATCTATAGTGAATGCCATAGCCTACTCAGAAGTTAAAAATAAACAAAAAGGGACATCACATAGCATGACAACAAGTAGTTTGTCACAAAAAAATAATAAATACATTGGATTCCTACATCAATTTGGGTGCTTGGCACATTATCCCACATCCTAACATGTCACATAATGATCCACATACACCAATATCTTTCCACAGTGATTGAAAGTAGCTTCATTCCTCTTATAGAACTTGTTTTAAAGCTCCAACACCACAACTGCAAGTCCATGAAAAACAAATCTAACACATCAGCCAAACGCTGATACATTCAATCATTCCTGCAATCCTACCAGAGTATATGAAATCTCTAATACAAAAACATGTGCACCAAATTCATTCAAATATATGCTTAATTTATTGTGAAATGTATGTATTATATTTCATTGGACATAATTCAAAACATGTTGAATATGCAAAAATGACTGTAGGAATGACTGTCTCTAACGGTTTCAAAACTAGTAACTGGACTTACAGTCAGTATCAGTGGTGATCCAGTTCCCAACTCTCGCGCTCTCCTCCGATCTCGGGCTGACCACCACCGCCTCCGCCCCATCGTGCAACGAATCGGACACTGTGTCGGTCGAGTCCTTCACCAGAATCCGGTCATTCCTAGACGCCGAGGCCAGAGAGTGGGGAGAGAAGGCAGAGGAGTTCGAACAACTCCCGACGTCCCATCTGAAGCTTATCTTGCTCGAATTCTCGCTCGATTCGTCGAATGAGGAGGCCTTCATAGCCCCACTTCGGTTGCGAAAATACAACACCTTCAAAAACATGTAACCAAGTCTGTCAATGGGATACAGTTCTAATATCGAATGCTGATCTTAATGTTCAAATTCAAATCTCTTCACATTATATTACATGTTTAAGAGTCATTTAGAAACTCGTTTGGACTTGCTTTTGCTTCGGCAAGAATTGAAAAAAATCAAACGTGAGATTTCTAAGAATCGAATTTATTAAACTACTTTATACAACATCATACTTTCAAAAAGAGATGCATTATTAAAAAAGAGATTTTAAAGAGAATACCATAGTTATTTACATTTTCAAGATTATGATTGATTATGCAGGTTAATGAATAAGAACACTATGTAATACCAATATTTATGATTTTAACTTTTTTTTTAGTGGCTACCTTTATATCCGTATCTCCATTCTTGGATACTAGATATCACAAATTTCTGATTTTTCAGATACAGATTTCAAGCTAATACAACTATTTTTTTAGGATAATTGACACGCTGACACGCTTACATAGTTACATACATATACAATACATAACAGAACCAATTAAAAAACAGAGTGAATTGGATAAGTAATTAGTCTTTACCTTCCATCCTCTGTTTCCACCTCTATCAGACTTGGCCGCCGCAGCCCACCTGAGAAGCTCCTTCATCCGAGACTTCGATCGCCTCCCCTCGCACTTCTTCTCGGTCTCATGTTGATCACCATCCTCTGCATTGACAGAACTCCTCGTCGTCGTCGTCGTCGCCTCACATATGGGCAAGACCTTGCTTCCCACATGAACTTGTTCTGCAGACTCATGAACAGACTCCTCTTTCACTTGGTGCCTCCAGTGATGGTTCTTGTACAAGCTCTTCAGGCTCTTCAAGTTGAGTGTGCTGTAAAAGCATGTCCTTGTGTCCCCCCTCGCGAGGACTATCGTCACTGAATCCTTGCCTTCCATGTCCGTCTCCTCTCGCTTGATGATCAGTACTCCTCTTGAAGCTGTTCAAGAGAGATAATCAACAAAAAAACACACACAATGAAGCATCAAATATGAGTTTTTTTTTTCATACCTGGTTGAGCTCTTGGAATGATGAGTTCCTTGTGTGGGGATGGCTTGAATAGCCAATGCAGGATCTAAAACAATGAAGGGGAATTGTTGTTATGTGTCAGAGTGTAACATGCATTAGTAATATAAGTAAACAAAATATAACTCACATGCATTGTCCTTGCTGTTGATTAGAAGGAATCAAAAAATTTTGGTCAAATGAAAAGTTGAGACTGTGATCTGAATATGTTTTTGTCTCCTCCTATCCCCCACCAAATCCAGATGTGTTTTTAAGATGGGTGTGATCAAAGGAACATGGAAGCCAGGGAAGCAGGGATTGAATGTGGGGGTTGGGCTGGTCTTTTAGTGTATGTAGTGTGTGTGTGTGTGTTTTAATAGTGATTAGAGTGAGAAGTCATATGAAGGTTGGTACAGTTTTTATGTTAAAATAATGGTGTGGTGGGGATTTAGATTTATGGGACCCTTTATTTATTTTTGGATGGAACTGTGGGGGCCTTATTTGAGCCCACATGGGTGACAGGCCATCTGACTTCATTACCCCTTTGGGTTGGAATCTGATGCTTCTCCTCTATGATTTGTCCACTTTGTTTCCATGTATAATGTTAGTACAACCCATATTTTAGTCTCAATTTTAGTATCCATGTTTTATTTAAAAAATAATAATATATCTCATTTACTGAGATAAATGTTTTTATAAAAAAATAAAACATATACTCCAATGAATTGCATGAATGCATGTATAGAAAATGTGAAAAAATTCTATCGAAGTATATAACTTGTTAATGGATGTATATGCTCTGGTGATTTTCTATTAATGCACATGAAACTAAAAAAAAAAGTGTATAACATCACTCTTATTTCCATTCTTTAATGAAAGGGGTGTTGATACACTTATCACCTTTGTGATCTCGTTTGTAGTCCCATGAATAAATATGTGTATTTTTTAAAAAAGAAAAATGTTATGCTCAATCCCCAAACATAGTTTTTCAATATTTTTTTTAAAATCATATATCTTATCTAATAAGTATATATTTTATAAAAGATGAACTATATACCTCACTAAATTAAATAATAACATTTATAAAAAAATGTAAAAAAAATCAATGAAATATATATGTATCTCATTAAAGTGAGCGGAGGGAACTAATAATATGAGACTGCATTCAGGACTATAAAAAAATTGAGTATAACTACACTAAACAAACATATTTCCTTAATTTAAGAAAAAACAAAATATGTGCTTGTGTCTTTATTATATCAATTCACACACATCGAAATGATCATCACTGTCACAGGGATGTAATCAAATATGGATTTTATACTCATACTTTATTCTACTGTTATGCCATGTTTTGATAGAATAATAAAATGGATAATACGATGCAATGAAAGACCTTCATTTCTGATAGTGATAGATATACTCCATCATTGTCACATTATTTTTATTTCATTATTCTCATTTTATGTTTGATTATAAAAATAAAAAAATATAATTCATTTAAATAATTATTTATAAAAAATTTATATTTACGAAAAATAATATAGGTTGGGGCCTAACATTTTCCTATTTCATTAAAAAAAATAATAAAAACTAAATGTCTTGCAATTTTAAATGATTACGACTGATAAATGGGAGGTCATCCTAAGCTTATCCTCACCGGAGAAGGAAGAGAAGGCGTCGATGCCGTGGTGTTCCCCGGCAGTTTCGCATTGTTTATAAAATCGCGACTTCCCATGCAACTCACACTACGTGCCTCCACCTCGTCCGTTTGGAGACCTCATCTCATCTTTGAAGCATCTACGTGGCGCAATCTCATTGATTTGATCGAGACATTTTTTAAAATATGGATATATTAAAATTAGAATTGAATTTTTAAAATTTATTCTTTTCTCATCCATTTATTTCTTTTTATCATTTTTTCAGTTTTTCATAACTCATTTAAAATTTTTAATTATATAGGAATTTAGTTTTACATTTAAATTTACAAGGATGTAATCTTTTCATTAACAGATCCCTAGTTTGTTTTTGTCTCTTTTATTGTTAGTTAAAAATGAAAATTTAAATAATAGTTCTTTCGTAACGTGATTTTTTGTCTTCTTTTTATTTATTCTATTTATTAAAAATTAATTATATTGTTACTCATTATATTTTTTCACATATATTCTTTGGGTCCTATTTCATAAATTCGCTTAGGGCCTATTTTCAGTTTGATGAATCTCAGAGTCAGCCCCTGAACACCCCAATAAGAAACACACCCAATAAGAGGGGATACACACCGGGCTCGAACCCGATTGTCCACGAGGGACTCGTGTAACTCGTCCACCTCGCTAGGCGAGGGGATGTGCTGATTGAGACAATTCAAATCGCTATATGACGAACTTGTACCATAAATATCTGAACCGTAAAAACAAAAGAAAGGTTATTTAATAGGGTTAAATGCATGTCCCCCTCTTTGTTAACGTATATCCATATAAATCCCTCAATGTTGACATGGTTAAACATTGATTAACTTTCAGTAAAAAAAAAAAAATTCTGATAATGTTACATTGACTGTTAATTCACGTATTCATATAACCCCCAGATTTGATTGAAAAAATTCCAAAAGACGACACAAAATATATGACCAAAATGCTCATTTGTTATCGGAGACTAATTCATATATTCATATAACCTCCTGATTTGTTCAAAAAATTCAAAAGAATCCTCTTTCTGATTTCACATATTCATGTAACCCTTATTTTGTACAAAAAATGCAAAAAAAGCCATTTAATTTTTTTTCTTTATTCAATCTTTTTCTTCTTCCCCTCATTATACAAACCTCATTAAATCTTCTTCTTTTGAAGCCTCCAAGTGATATACAAGTAGATTGGTGTGATTTAATTGAACTAAAAATTGCTGGACTGGATTGATATGCAAGCAAACTGACTGGACTGTTCTAATGGCTATGGGACTGGAGACGTCGACGACGGGAGAGGTAATAGCTTCAAATAGTGGCAGGCGACGACATTGGTGATGAGAGGCTGAATGGGGACATCGGTGAGGAGATGTAATGGCGGACAACGGCAATGGCGATGAGAGGATGGATGGGGACGGCGGCTAGGGTTTTTGATTTGGGAGAGAAGTTCTTTTAGATTAAAACGGGGGAGGGGTATAATGGATATTCAATTAGGCGAGGGGTTATATGGATATATAATAACTTTCAAGGGGTTATATGCATTTAACCCTATTTAATATTATTCAACGGTCATGATAACACATTTATTAGGAGAGGCAAATGGACGATAGAATGAAGAGCGGGTGTGCTTTTGGTTGCATTGCGCAACATTTGCAATGGTATAAAACTATGTTGTGATTTTTAAAAAGCTGTTTTTGCAATCATGCAATTAAACAATTTTACTGTATCAGTTTTCTACATACAGATTTCAAATAAATAGTGTTCAAAGCTGGAGCTTTCTGCATAATCAATTTTAAAATCTAGTTTCATGCATAATGGTTTTGCAATTGTGCAATCAAATACACTCTTGTTTGTGCATAATTTTGAAGGAAAAATGAGAGAAAGTGAGTTAATTTAGGTCAAAGGAAAAGTGATGAAAAGTATAAAAAAAATTTCATTTGTTTGTGCTTGTGATGAAAAAAAATTTCATCACTTTCTCCCAAATTTTCTCCCATACGGGGAAGGAAATTTTTTTTCCACTTTTTTTAAAAGACAACATAGGGGAGGGAAAGAGATGGAAATTTTCTCTCTCTCATTGTTTAGCACAAACACTAGATTTTTTAGTGGGCAAAGGAAAGGAGAAATTTTTACTTTCCATCACATCATTTTCTCTTTGGCACAAGCACACCTTTAATGGTAATACGATTTTGGAGATTTGGTATAAAAAAGAAAGTGAATTAATAAGAACCTGAATTCATTATCAAACATATATTTATATTTATTGGTATGAATTAGCTATAGAATATTGAAGATTGAATGAGATTTTTTCAGTATCAGTTTTCTGTTAATTAATGTTTTTTATTTTTTAAAAGGAAAAAATCTATATAATATCCAGTAAATTGTCTGAAATCCAAATAACTTTTTTCTTTTCCTGAAGACTATATAACCGATCCCTGAAAACACTCGTGTAAGTTCAAATAGCTGCCCCATTGAGTTAAATTTTCATTGACATATGAAGAATATTTTGCGAATATTCTGTTTGGTTAACCCTAGATGAAACATAGTATACCAAAAACTCACTAATACATGTAAAAAATACAGAAAATCATTTATAAATGGTGATATTACCCCTCCGGATAAGTTTTTATAATTTATTCATAGGGGTAAAATCATTGTTTATAAAAAGTTTTCTACATTTTTAACTCATTGAAGAGGTTTTTTTTTTGTTATACCATGTTTCCAGTAAGGGCTAATTAAACAGAATATTAATAATATATATTCTTCATCTGTCATCAAAAGTTTAACACAAGGGGCTATTTAGATTTACATAAGTGTTTTTAGGGAGTTATATAGACTTCAGGAAAAGTCAGGGAGTTATATGGATTTCTGATAATTTACAAGGGGTTATTTAGATTTTTTCCCTTTTAAAAATCATGTATCTCATCTCATGAGATATATAATTTCATCAAAAATAAAATATATAGTTTAAAAATTAAATGAAATTATTTATATAAAATATAAAAAAATTCAACGAGATATATATCTAATACAGTTAATAGAGAGAACTAACGAGATATACGAGACTGTATTTAAGACAGAAATGAGTGTAACAATGCTAATGCTTACACGGTGGTGGAATAGGTTTGACCCATCAATTCTCACTCCCAACTAGGTGAGTCAAACCTTCCAATTCAAGGGATGATCCCCCCATGAAGCTGTTTTCATGGGAGACCTCAAGGTGGGTTATACCATGCAAATTAGACCAAATTGAGAATAAACTTATGTTATACGTACCATCCCATTTTGCATATGTTGGCTTTCGTGTGTAATAATGTGTGGGATTAGCTTCCACGCCAACCTCGATTTCTCTAAATTTGTGTGCCATTTTTTTTATTACAATATGAATTTAACCCTGTTTGGCAAGTTGGTTAAGATTCATACAACTTATAATCCTGTCTGTCAGGTTGGATAAAATTTCATACAATGTATCAAATCCTCTCTGGCAACTTTTTTTTTTTTATATCGTTCTCTGGCAACTTGGTTAAACGTATCATATAACCTATCAATTAAAAGAGCTGTAGTTCCTGGATGGAGATATTCTGGGGTGGATTATGATTAGGGTTATAGCTCAGACAGTTTAGATAGATTGATTTAGTAGAGTTCAACACGAACCCAACCTAGAGACAGAGGAGGCGAATCCAAATCGATATCAACTCGATCGCAAAGTATAATAGGTTATCCTAAACTTGACCAGTCTTGGTTGTGGTTCAGGTTGGATTGAATTCAAATTTTTTTAAAATGTAAGATGATATTATTTTATAAAATTTAAACTATGTCATTGTCCTACACGAAAAAATAATAAATATGAAAATGATTGATAATGGAAGAGCTAAAATAAATAAATGAAATTATAAATATAATATATTTTAAATATTTAAATTTACTGCTCACCATAGTATCAGTTTTGGTTTGGGTTTCAAATATTCGACTACTCTAACCCCAACTATAAAATAATGACCCGAATCAAAGAGGGCCAATATATTTTTGGCAGAAAAAGATTAGAGTGAAATAAATCAATCATAATACGTGGAGGATCGACAAATAATTCATATTGAGAAGACTAGGTAATTGTAACGCATGTTCTTTCGGTTTTTTACAATGTGGGCCGTCTTAGTGGGCTAGGAGTCTGCCTAAAGCCCCCACAAAGGAAGGTTCTTAAAGAAAAAAGAACGGAAATTTTTAAACTCAATTTGTTTTACCAACCAAAATTCAGATCAAGCATGTTTTTATATATTTTTAAATAATAAACATCATTTAATGAAGTATATATTTTGATAAAAAAATGTATATTTCTCAATTTCAAATTGAATGAACCGGGTGTGTGCGCGTGTGTATTTAATGAATTATATATATATATTTTTTTATAAAAATGCATACACCCATATTAATTGAATGATAATTTTTTTATTTTATGTAATAGAGTATGTATTGGAGTTACAAAAATGATTGAGTATATTATTGCCTTTTTTGTGTAGATATTTATCAAAACAATAATGATTTTTGGACCCCAATTGCTAGACCCCAACATAAGCCCCATGTTTGAAATACCTATATTACCCCCAACTAATATCACTGTTTTTGTATAACTGTCCCAATTAATCCTGAGTTAGTTACGATTTGTTTTTTTTATTTATTTGATATCCGATCATTTTCCTTTAATGTAGGAGCGGTTACAATATATATTAATCTTTTTTTTATTAACCAATCCAATCTACCATTTTTGATCGGGTTTTTTTAAGAATCACAAAATCAGCGATTTCAGAATGTGTAACAACAAGATTAGATCATCGGCCCAAAGATCTCGTCAAGATCAATCATCAACAGCAATTGATTCATTCTTCAATGGCTATCAAATCGATATAAATCAGAGAAGAAAATAAAATATCTACCATTTTTTTCAATTGATCATATCTGAAATTGATACATCCAGGTTAGATTTTTCGGATCCCAAAAATTACAAGATTTTGCATTTTTTTTTAGTTTTCAGATGGATCGGTGGATTTGAAAACAAACATCGAATTTTATTTTTGTTTGGAGAAGAGAAATTTTTTGATTCATTTAATTTTATTTGTGACCAGTTTGTAATGTAAACAATGACTATCTATTCAGGCTAATCTTTTTTCGATCTGAATATATAATGTGGATTTTGATTTTTCGTCATTCATTTGAATCATCATATACATGTATTGAATCTGAATTTTATTTTAAATTCAGATACATGGCTTGTATCTTGATTTACATGCATTGCTGTGTACCAAATATGATCTGTACAATCGTTTATGATTGTGTGCTTGTATATAATTATGCATATTGTGTCATTCATAATATTTTTTTAGCTTTGTATCAACATTATTCGACTCATTCAGATTCAAGATTTTCAAATATAATACATATTCACTTATATGAAATGTGCATTTTATTTTTTAAGATACATGTGTATCTTAAAAATTAAATCAAGAGTTTTTAAACAAATATAAGAGAAATCAAAACCATATATACCATCTATATTTCAGATACATATAAACAAGCTAATCTTTTTTCGATCTGAATATATTATGTTGATTTTGATTTTTCGTCATTCCTTTGAATCATCATATACATGTATTGAATCTAAATTTTATTTTAAATTCAGATACATGGCTTGTATCTTGATTTACATGCATTGTTGTGTACCAAATATGATATGTACAATCGTTTATGATTGTGTGCTTGTATATAATTATGCATATTGTGTCATTCATCATATTTTTTTAGCTTTGTATCAATATTATTCGACTTATTCAGATTCAAGATTTTCAAATATAATGCACATTCACTTGTATGAAATGTGCATTTTGTTTATTAAGATACATGTGTATCTTAAAAATTAAATCAAGAGTTTCTAAACAAATATAAGAGAAATCAAAACCATATATATATCATATATATTTCAGATACATATAAACAGTCAAATTCCACATCAATAAATGCTACCAGATATTTGTTATTTCAGATACAATCAAATATTTAAACATGTTTTATACAACAATTTCATATTCAGTTGATTAAGATACATACAATGTTTATAAAAACATTAATCTATTTTCATCAAAGGATTTAAAAAAATAATTGAGTATTCCAAAATATAAGATTGAAGTTTTTAATACACTAGACTACTTCTAATAGCATGTAATGTGACTAATGAGATCTATATTGCTACATAATTGCGTCATATTCATATTTATTTTCATAACAGGTTTTCAGATACAGGTATAGTTGATTAAGATACATGGATTGTCCTTCTGTAATCTTTGTATATGTTATGTTGGAACGCTAAAATTCAAATTTTTTCAAAATATGTTACGTGGGGAGCCGATTTAATGGTGCCACGTTTTGTGGGATTCAGTTGCAGGTTTAATGAGGATGTTAGTTAGTTAGAGCCACTTTTTAAAATTATAAGAAGGGTAGTTTTGTCATTGTAATTTTGGTAGTTAGAAAAAGTCAAATAAGGAACCAATAAGAAAGTGCCACCTATTGGGGCTTTCAAATGGGGCTTAATTTCTGGGGCCCATGTAGCAGCACTGTTATCAAAAAATTGTATATATAAGATTATATAATATATATGATGATTAAACGAATTCATTCCACTTATATTACTTATATTAGTCATATATCAATTCGGATATGTTTGAACATCAACATATTAAATAAATCATGCTAAAAATAATTTGTATTGCTAAACATGAAAATCAACCACTAATATATTTGAAATCAATATATTAAATACATTTATGTAACTAAAAATGTTAATTAGAACACTTTCCTTCTATAAGACTTGAACCAAGAAAGAAAAATCTAAAGAAGTCCCATTTTTTACACTAAATCGATACAAATAATTAATATGCATAGAAAAAATACCACCAAAAACATTAACTATCATTTTTACAAAAAATTAATCGGATAACTGGATTTGAATCTAAGTTCATCCAATAAAATACAATCGAATATATTTTTATGCGAATTATTTTCAGATATGGATAATATATAATATCAGTCTCTAGCTAAAATTTGGATACAATTCTAGAGATCCGGATTCACTGACATCCTTACTTTTATGTCTAAATTGGGCCAGAGTAAACATAAAACAGATCTCTTTGATTTCTTTTACATTTCTTTGGGCGTTGTTACATTTAGTTTTTTTTTTTTATCAATTAAAATACAATCCTGTATTTCTTACACTTATTAAAAATAAGTTTATTCAATTTAAAATGGATCAATATACATTTTTTAATTAAAATATATACTTTATTAGGTGATATTTACTATTTTTAAAAATAAAAACATCTAAATTTTCATTCATAAAAATTATTGAGTTCCTCTTTTTTTTTTCAGTTTTTTTTTTCTTTTTATTCCCCAACGTTTTATAATCCATATATTGGTTAACCCACTTTATTTGTTAGTGACATACTGACACGTGCAAGATTCTCAATCATTCAATTAAGGAAAATTGTTACATCCAAATACAGTCCCTGCCATCCCACATTTTTATATTTTTAACCAGCATTTACGTCATCGAGTGAAATATGTATTTTTATAAAAATTAAAATATATATTTTAATAAATTAAATAACATAATTATAAAAAAATGAGAAATTTATAACAATGTATATACTTCATCCTAATGTGTGGAATTAATGGGCGAACGAGATATATGACTGTATTTTAGATCGTAAAAAAGACCCTTCATTAATCAGCAAAGATCTCCATCTCATTTGATACCCAACAAACCTATCTCACTTGCCTATGCAAATGCTCTATAAACATTGAAAGCAATCCACCACGTGCATTTCAAGGGATAGCAGTAGAGCGGATTGGGATTAGTTAGTTTAGTCAATATTAATCCCAAACTCACTAATAAATATATGTTATCGCTCGCGATTAGGTGCGGCGAACGGTAGGTGCGGCCGCGATGTGGGCCGTCCAATCGCGGGTCCATCGCATCCGACGGTCGATGTGAATCGCACCCGATCGTCCAATGCGATGGACCGTGATCGTTGCCGCACCCGCCGTTCGCCGCACCTAATCGGTTCCCTATATGTTATAAACCTGTAATGTGTTTAATTGTTTCAACTCAAACACATCCAAACCAAACCTAACCGGTCATGATGCGGGAATGGCCCCCATATGTTGACCGTTTCTGCATGTGATCTGTAAAAAAAACAATAGAGAGAAAAAGGGCCAGCTGGCCCTAATTCGATTGTCCTTTGCTTCTTCTTCAAGAGTGAATCCGAGAGCAAGACAACTTTTTTAAATCTTTCGGTCTTCTCCTTCGATCTTCCAATGTCTTCTTCTTCCGTTATCTTCCAATATATAAAACTGTAGAACTCGAAATTTTTTTTTTATGTCGAAGGGACTCCCGTGGTTGACCTTATGGTCGAGCTGGAAAAGCTACCTACGCCTATTTGTCTCGGTCCTACAAAAAATTCTTTCGAATAATTGTCAACAAACAGGTGGATAAGTCAGCGCTAAAACTCGTACCCAAGACCTCCCATTTAACCAAGCAACCCAAGAACTCAAAACTGTTGATCACCTATTCTTTCAATGTAGGGTCTCATGGGAGCTCTTGGACATGGTGGGGGCAACCATTCACTGGACCCCTTCTTCTTAGACGTCGAAGAAATGTGGGATGCGAGGAGAGCCCTTAATGTATATTGTATATTGTACTGTGTTATCACAATGTATATTATACCATTGTTGTGTATGAAAAATAAGATTGATGAACAGCTGCTAATTAATATATGTTAATACATTGTTCCTTAACCTCTAAATAACTTATATTGCTGCTCAAAAGAAAGACCAAGCAAGACTATAAGATTGATGGATAGTTTCTAATTAATTACTTAATTACATAATTATTATTCAAGGAGTTTTTATCCCAACTCTCGGTAGAAAGGGATTTTGTATTGGAGTTTTTTTTGCACATATACCCTTGTTGAAATCCATTCTCGATCGCAAAAATACTCCCACTACGTCCAGAAATCGTGTACTCGTGTCCCTGTGGTTAGTGACCATGAGGTCTGGTTAAAAATTATCCATTAGTCACCATTAAGTGTTGGGGAGGATTGTGAATAACTCCCTAAATCTGTTTTTTATGGTCGAAGTCTTCTTCTTCTTTTTATTTGTTCCATTTTGTATTTGTTCTCCATTTTTCAACTTTCACAACTCTTTTTCCCCCTTTTGTTTCCTTTTTATTCTTTTATCTTTTCTTTGATAGAAATCGATTAAACCCTCTTATTTCATTTACTTGTTTGCTCTTTCCCAAATCTAATGGAAATGAGCAGTTCCATAAGTAATTCAACCCAAACCCAAAGTGGTACTGTAGCTTGTCATGTAAAATATGGACATCAAATCAGACAAAGAGAGAAGAAAAAGAAAACAATTTTACAAATGTCCACATTTATGGGTAAGTCATTATTCATCCTTCAAAAAAAATTAGGGTTACGATTTGACAAGTAAGAGTTTTTTATTATTTAAGGATCGAGTGTAATCGAGTCAGTTTACGGTGGTTTGTTTAAGGGGTAAAAATGTAATATTTATTGATCTGTTTAATAATGTAACCATAATTTACCCTGTGTTATTTACAGTGACTGATCAAGGGGCGCAGATACACGATTTCTTGCCGCTCTGCAATCAAGAATACAGCGGGGGTTAATTCCAGGAAAATGGATTCCAACGAGGGGTTATATATGAAAGAAAGAAGAAAAAAAAAACCTTTTGTATTTATCATTTTTGAGACCCTTAAATGAGTCCAGGTTGTCCTAATGTTCTCTGGGGTATTTAATTAGGTGGTATTTGTGGTTGTAAGTGGTCGGGTCTTCTTTTCTTGAAGACAGTGACGCCGACACCAATAAAAAGGGGATTCCAAGACAAAAGTTGCATTTATGGATATAATTAGAGCCGTCCGTTCAATAAAGACAGAGATCTGACGGTGGGAAAAAAAATCAGTGAACTTCGTTCCATCCATAAATCATACCTAACCCCTCTCGTCTCTGTCCGACTGTCTGCTGTCATCACTTTCACCACACATTATTCCGATCGACTGTGGCACAATTTATTCGGTTCTGAAAAAAAAAAAAAAAAAACCAGAACAGAAGATATCCGCATCCAAAAAAAGATGGGAATAACAAAAAAACGTAATACTATTCCCGTTCATGGCGCAAGGCCACCTCATCCCCTTCACGCAACTCGCCCAACTCATCGACCACCGGAAGGCTACTCCGTCACCATCATCAACACCCCCTCCAACATCCGCACCCTCCGCGCCTCCCTCCCCTCCACCTCCTCCGTCCACCTCGTCGACCTGACCTCCCACGGAGGCCCAGAGAACACCGACGCCATCACCCACGATCAGTTCTTCCGCTTCCTCCAATCCAGCGAGTCCCTCCGCCCCGCCCTCCGCCGCTTACTCTCCGACGCCATCGCCGCTGACCCAACCCACCCACCTTGCCTCATCACCGACACCACTCTCGGTTGGACCGTGGAAGTCGCCGAGGAGCGCGGCGTCTTCCACGCCTTCTTCCTCACCAGCGGCGCGTACGGCTCCGCCGTCTTCCACTCCCTCTGGACGCAGCGCCCGTACGCGTGGACGGACTCTGACGAGCTCGCGCTGCCCAACCGTCCCGACATAAAGCTGCACCGGTCACAGGTCTCTCAATTTTGGGTGAATTTATGCATAACTTTGAAGGAAAATGAGGGGGTGGATTTGAGTAAAGGGAAAGAAAAATAAAAAAAAATTATTTTTAATCAATTTTTATGGTATTTGTATATGCAGTGAAAAAATTTGTATCATTTTTTTCAAATTACGTGAAAAGGAAAATTTGTTTTTTATTTTTTTAATAAAACAAAATAGAGAAGAAAATGTGATGCAAATATTTTTTGTTCTATTGTTTAACATAAATACTAGATTTTTTAATGTGCAAAAATTTTTTTTTTTTAACTTTTCATCATTTTTTCTTATTTTTTCTTTGATACAAATTAAACACACTGGTTTGACAAGGAGATAAATGTTGTGATAAAGAATAATTATAGAGATTAGTGAGTAGAAGGACAACTTATCTCTAATTGGTATAAAAAATAATTGAGATAAACTATAGACAGTTGTTCGATTTTAAACTGAAAATGAAGATAATTTATTCCACATAAAAGTTGGGATAATATTTATTTTCATTTTTTATTTCAATTTTGACAAATGTAAATATGAACAAAATTGATGAACTTTTTATCCCCTAAAATTAAGACAATTTACCATTAAAATTTTATCCCTTTGTAAAAACAAACAATTTTTTTAAATTATTTTCATGTATTCTTTTTTATTCTTGCTTTATGTTTCACACCATACGGGAGGTTAGTGATTATATGAGAATTCAATGTATTTATATTATTATTATTTTTCACATTTAAGCTACTAGTTTTTTAGTTTTTATTTATTTATTTATTTATATTTAAAATGTAAGAATCCAAATTTTTTTTATCTTGACGATGTGGCTGTCCAACCGTCCTAACATAAAACTGCACCGGTCACAGGTCTCGCCGATGCTATTGCATGGCGACGATGAGGACTCGGGGTTCATGTACTTCCGTCGACAGATCATACTAAGCTCGAACTCGAGCGGGATCCTGATCAACACGGCGAAGGAGTTTGAGAGGGTGGGAGTGGAGTTTCTGGAGGCGCAGACAGGGACACCCATCTGGCCCATCGGACCGATCCTCCGAATGCCGAAGAAGTCAACACCCTCTGACGCTGGTTGTGTCGCATGGTTGAACCAACATGCGGAGGCTTCCGTTCTGTATGTCTCGTTCGGGTCGGAGAATGCCATATCGGCTTCACAAATGATGGAGCTCGCAATGGGTCTGGAGGCGAGCGAGACGGTTTTCATGTGGGTGGTCAGGCCTCCGGTAGGGTTCGACTTCAAGGGGGAGTTCAGGGCAGAGGAGTGGTTGCCGGAGGGGTTCGAGGAGAGGATGAGAGAGAGAAACAAGGGGATGTTGATAAGGGGGTGGGCACCGCAGCTTGAGATATTATCGCACACATCAATGGGGGGTTTCTTGAGTCACTGTGGGTGGAATTCGGTGATTGAGAGTTTGAGCAATGGTGTGCCGATGATTGGGTGGCCGTTGGGGGCGGAGCAATACTACAATTCGAAGATGATGGTGGAGGAGATTGGGGTGTGCGTGGAGGTTGCAAGGGGTAGTGAGTCGATGGTAGAGAGGGGGCACATAGAGAGTACCATACGATCGGTGATGGATGGTGGGATGGGGAGGGAGATGAGGAGGAAGGCGAGGGAGATTGGGAAGGTGTTGAGGGAGGCGGTTGGAGAGGGTGGGGCTTCGGTGAGAGCTATGGATGAGTTTCTTGTGAAGGCTTTCTCTAATAAGTGATGGTGTAATGGGTGGAGGGAAGATGGTCCTGTTATCAGAATGAATGTTATTAATTTTATTTTAAGTCGAGATCAATTTGCAGTGTGTGATTGTGATCTTAAGCATGTCTCCATTCATCTATTAAAAATCTAATGAAGCATATGTGATGCTCAACCATTAAGTGAGAAGCTCTTAAGAGACCCATGGATTGGGTGAGGGTGAATGTTTGATATTTAGTCTCACATCGTCAAATAGAAGGAAATATTATGTCCTTACATGTGAACACAACTCTTATACACCAAGACACGTTTTAAAGTCATGAGCCCATTTAAGAGAAAAAAGACAATTTCTTATCTCATTAAATTAAATTAGATATTTTATTGCATTTATTAAAAAAGTTCTTCTACAAGAGCCTACTATTTAGGCCCCCATTGACTTTTAAAGAAAGTTAAAAATACAAAATATAATATTATCCTTATTTAAATTCCACATTTTCCTCACTCATTAAACTCATTCCGGGAAATACTATTTTTCAAACCAAATTAAAAAAGCATTATTACATAAGAGCCTACCTCAAAGAGTGATAAGAAAGCATTAATACAAATACTATTTTGGTAAAGCATCAATGGTTTTATGCGAAAGAGCCTACCTCAAAGAGTGATAATAAAACATTATTACATAAGAAAATGGAATTTCATTAATTTTATTAAGAAATTTATAGAGACAAAACAAACAATGCTATTAGATATCTTATTATTGATGATGATAAGAAATAATGTAGAGATATCATAAGAAATGATATATATTAGATACCATATTATATAAATACATTCCTAAATCTATCAGATATAGATATTAAGAATTTGGAATTTTCTAATGATGTAGATTAGAAATCATGGTAATTAATATTTTAAGGGCTATAATTTGACATATAAGATAATTAAATTTAAATGATAATAAGTCAAATATATAATGTTATAATAATTTTGGATATTAGAATATCTATTTATTTTTAAATTTTTTTTACACTTTCTTTATTAAAGTTTTTGAACTACATCTCCCAAAAATCAAGTGTGTATATATATATATATATATATAAACTCCTGAGACATTTAAACACATGAAATTTTTTAATGGAAATAAGCCATGAGGAGTAACCTATTTTTTATTTTTGCAAGACTTTTAATAGACATGTAAGATATTCGTTGTCTGTTTACTAATTAATTGTGTCATGTTTAAATAAGATAGATTTTTTAATAATATATAAAGCATCATCCTTAGACGTGAATAAGCCAAAGCCTCCACCTTCCCCAACAGCACCCAAATTAGAGGCCCAAATTCATAAATCTGTCAATTAGAAACCTTAACATCGTCAATAAAACGAATGGATCCTCTGAATTTTTTTTGCTATGCGGCAGCGGTGGATTTAATTAGAGCCGTCCGATCAATAGAAACAGAGATCTGACGGTGGAAAAAAATCCGTACCTAATCCCTGTGTCTCTATCTGCTGTCATCGCTTTCACCCACTTTATTGCGACCGACTCTGGTTATTTATTCGGTTCTAAAAAAAAAAAGAAAAAAAAGAAGAACAGAAGATATCCGCATCCAAAGAAGATGGGAATAACAAAAAACGTAATCCTATTCCCGTTCATGGCGCAAGGCCACCTCATCCCCTTCATGCAACTCGCCCAACTCATCGACCACCGAAAAGGCTACTCCGTCACCGTCGTCAACACCCCCTCCAACATCCACACCCTCCGCTCCTCCCTCCCATCCACCTCGTCGACCTGACCACCTTCAGCGGCCCAGAGAACACCGACGCCATCACCCACGACGAGTTCTACTCCTTCTTTCAGTCCATCGAGCCGTCCATCCGTCCGTCCTTCCGCCGCTTCGTCTCCGACGCCATCGCCGCCGACCCCGACAACCCACCTTGCATCATCAGCGACGCCGTCCTCGGTTGGACGGTCGAGGTCGCCGAGGAGCTCGGCGTCTTCCACGCGTTCTTCCTCCCCATCGGCGCTTACGGCTCCGCTATCTTTCACTCCCTGTGGACGCAGCGCCCGTACGCGTGGACGGACTCCGACGAGCTCGTGCTTCCCAACCGCCCCAACATTCGTGTCCACCGCACACAGGTAAATTATTTTTAGACCAGACAACATATTTTTACGGGGCTTGACCAGATGCTGCTGCAACGATGATGTTGTAATTATAAGCTATACTCTTTGAATTCCTCTCTCATTTTTTCCCTCATTTAGGATACAATCTACGTATTTCTCCCTTACTTATTTTCCTTGGGCTTGCATCTATAGATCGGATTGGATATGTATGTTATATATCGTACTCTCTCATTTTGATATAGTATGAATGAAATTTGAAGTCAAGGGTGTGTTTGTGCTGAGGGAAAATGAGAGAAAGTAAAAATTTTCCCTGCACTGATGTTTGGCCATACACACGAAAAAAATTTCTCTCACTTTCCCTTTGCGATGATGAAAAAAATTTTCCCTTCCTAGAGGAGGGAAAGTGAGGAAAAGTAATGGGGGAAGTATTTTCTCTCTACACCAAACAAGCTAATACACCAACAAGAACAACTCTTTGAATTCCTCTTATTTTTTTATTTATTTACTGATTTGATTTATTGAGAACTAAATAGATCTAGGTTTTTTTTTGTTTTATTTTGTTTTTGCATTTAAGATAGATTGTGGTAATATATGGATTAAATGTAATTTTCTATACAAACTCCTTGTATTTCTCCCTTAGCCTCGTCTCTCTCTTATTTTTTAGTGATTATGTGTATTTTTGAAAATGTAATAGAAAAAAACATCTTTTGAAAACCCTAGTTTTTTCAATTTTAAAAAGTATTGTAGGGTTTGTGGTGATTTCAATTAAAAATTTCATTAGTTAGAAATATTTACAATTAATTAGAGAGTATGTAAATTCAATGTAGAGAGGATTGGGTATGTATTGGTTCCTCTTTTGCTATATAGAAAAAAATAGCAAGTAATTTAAACTTTTATATTATATTTAAATTAATTGTTAAAATATATGTTTTTTCATGTATCATTTTCATACTCATTTTTATTTTCTCATTTTCACAAACACAAACAACAGTTTTTATTTCCCTTCATATACAGGCACAAACAACAGTTTTTATTTTCCTTCATTTTATACAGGCACAAACAACAGTTTTTATTTTCCACCAATGAAATTTGATCAGACCAACATTCCACCACTTTCTTTCATTTTCCCTCTGTGTTTGTGCACAAACACACCCTAAAAGTCTACTCATACTTTAGCATAATTCTTATGTGTTTTTCAGTCTAGAGAACAATCTTCTTCTCTAATTTGTTTATTTTTTTCTAACAAATTGGTATCAGAGCCTCATTCAAAGATGGCTTCCAACAATATGATGCAACCACAAGTTCTTTGCTTTGTTGGTAAAAATTATAACAAATAGAGTATTCAAATGAAGGCATTCTTTGGCTCTTAAGATCTATGGGATATTGTTCATAGTGGCTTCGATGAGCCGGACAATGTGGAGGGCTTCACTCAACAACAACAAACTCAATTGAAGGAAAACCGGAAGAAGAACAATAAGGCATTGTTCTATATTTATCAAGTTGTTGATGAAGCCATT
Source organism: Acorus calamus (assembly GCA_030737845.1). Taxonomy (NCBI): domain Eukaryota; kingdom Viridiplantae; phylum Streptophyta; class Magnoliopsida; order Acorales; family Acoraceae; genus Acorus; species Acorus calamus. The sequence goes on from CM060866.1 coordinate 32,040,902, forward strand.
TTCGAAAGGATATCTTGTAGATGATGTATATTATTTTAAAAAAAATGTGAAATATGAGTTTTAGACGGTAAAAAAGACTGAGGGTGCGTTTGGTTGCACGATTGCAAAATTGATTCTGCAGGAATCTGCAATTGCAAACCTGATTCTGCAGGAAGCTCATTTTCTCAGTTTTTTGAAATCGTAGCTTTTGGGTACTATTTGCCTGCAATCGTTGGGTTTAAAACTGCGATTACAAAACTGTTTGGTTGCGCGATTGCAAACGCAGCTTCCTGTAATCGCAATCGCAACGCAATCGCGCAACCAAACGCACCCCGAGTCTAATATTTTTCATTATTTATTAATGAAAAATGTTAGACTTGATCTTTTTTATGATCTTAAACACATACCATATATGTTTTTATTTAAAAAATAAATAAATATGATCTATACATTGTTGAAAAATACATATTGTTCAATTTCAAATTAAATGAACCCATTTTAAAAAATATAAAAATATTTAATGATGTATATACTAATCTAATATAAAACTGTATTTTGGAAAATAAGAAGACCGAGTGTATTGGCTTCCATTATTTGTACTGTTTTTCTTTCACATTTTTTATTTCTTTTCATCCCCAATTCAATTTTGTATATGTGATGGTGATAAAAATCGACATTTTCTTTAAAACAAAACCAACTCCAATTGTTTATTAATGATTATGTTTGCTCAAGGGGCAGCGCGAATGAGGGCGCGCTAGTGAGAGCTTATTGTGTGTCACATATCTCTCTTCTATTGATGCTTTTGCTTATTATATTAGTGTCTTACTTAGGGTCTGTTTGGAAACATATATTGAAAAATAACTTTTGGAATAAAACTGCTTTTTAAGATGATTTTAGATCTTGACTTTTTTAGGATGTTTTTTTTTAATTCAGGAATCAATATTTGAAATGAGTTTAATGTTTGGTAGAGAAAGTTACTTTTTAATTTAAAAAATCGATTCCGACCGAAAATCGCAGTTTCTAAACTTTTTAAAACACGGATTTTGAGAGAGAAATTAAAAGGAATTCAGCTTTTGATTCTGTCGGAATCCGCTCTGTTTGGTTGCACGATTTTAAAATTTTAGCTTTTTAAAAAACAAAATCATCACAAACCGCACAATTAAACAGTAGCCTTAGATATGTTTTTTCGTTATTTTTATTTTTACTCCTCTCTCACTTGAGAACTTTTTAGGACTTCTGTAAACTTCAGTAATTAATATATTCAAATAGCAATGGTTTACCATTTCTATAAAAAAAAAATTATTATTATTATCGGAGAGCTAATCAACGACTTACATTTTTTTGTAAGAAAGAATGCATTCATGGACCTGTCCCCGAAATCAGAGCGTGCCTATATGCGTGGTTGCAATATATGACACGACCAAACTCTAATACTCCAAAAAAACATCCCCTTCTTTTAAACCCAGAACCCCCCAAACAACCAAAAAACAATCCAAAACAAAGACCCCTAAAAAACCCTAATTTCGTAAACATGCACGCCGCCCTCTCCTCCTCCCTCTCCCCACTCCACCACCGCCTCCCCCGCCACGGCCATCGCCGCCTCGTGATCCGCTCATCCGTCGCCCCACCTCCAGTCGAGCAGCCGCAGCAGCACCACCAGCAGACGCAACTCCCCAAGCTGAACAAGTACAGCAGCCGCATCACGGGCCCGAAGTCCCAGGGCGGGTCTCAGGCGGTCCTCTACGGCGTCGGCCTCCGCGACGAGGACATGAAGAAGGCGCAGGTGGGGATATCGTCGGTCTGGTACGAGGGGAACACGTGCAACATGCACCTGAACAGGCTCGCGGAGGAGGCGAAGAAGGGGGTCGAGGAGGCCGGGATGGTCGGGTTCCGGTTCAACACGGTCGGGGTCAGCGACGCCATCTCCATGGGGACGAGGGGGATGTGCTTCAGCCTCCAGTCCAGGGACTTGATCGCCGATTCTATCGAGACTGTCATGTCCGCCCAGTGGTACGACGCCAACCTCTCCATCCCCGGCTGTGACAAGAACGTATGTTTTATTGTGTATCTGATGCTTCTTTTTTTTGTAATGTTGTTCTTTGTTTTGTTTTTGGATTCTGATGTGGAAATGTGTTTGGATTGCAGATGCCAGGGACGATCATGGCGATGGGTCGGCTCAACCGGCCGAGTATCATGATCTATGGTGGATCGATCAAGGTTTGTTAAAATTTGTTCCTTTTTTCCAATATTGAAATGAGTGAGTGTGTGTGTTTTGTTAGGACACATTGTGTGGTTTAATTTAATTTTGTTAGGTGAAAAGAATTCTATGACTGTTGTCACTTGAGTATATTATTGGACAGGAGAGAGAGGAGGAAATTATGATCCTTTGAGATTTATAGTAAGGGAATGCAAAATTTATATTCTTAACTCATTCCCTCAAAATGCTTTAGGATTCCATTAGTGTTTGTTTTAACATTATGGCGGTGACTTTTCTTGGATAAGTCCGTGCTGATAAAAATATTATGTATGCAATGACCGAAAACCCTGCCACACCAGAAATGTCTTAAGAGTTTCTCTGGAAATCCAACGGGTAGGATTACATTTTTATTTCTCTGGATATGCACATGATTATGTGTAGCCAGCAGATTTATTACTGTCAGATTCTGTTTATTTGAGGCCGTCATCATTTTTTTTTTTTGCAATTGAAATTATCTCTTTCATGGTAGTACATATGCATAAAATTAAACTCTAGTTTTTTAACGAATCATATCTATTTAACCTTTGAACTTTATATCAGGGAGGCTCTCTACAATTTTATTGGGGTAGTGGACACTGGTGATCTTTTCATTGTCAGTAGAGAAATTATTGATTGACCTGAGACAGGACTCTGAGTGGTTGGATTTTCTTTCCATATATGAGGAAATGGAGGAGGGAGCTGTTCTTGTCCAACTTTGGAAGAAATCAGCTGCATTTGTCTCATGATTACGGTTGGTTTTCCGAATCAGTTGTCCAATGTCTTCTACTTCTTGTTGGGAGGGGAGAGGAATTATAAACTTTTGGAGCGCCTAAATAGCATATCAAAAGTATCGTGGCAAGTGGAAACAGAGCATAGGATTTCTCTGACTTGCGTGCTGCCTGCAATGAGGTGGCGTAGAAAGGCATAAAAGAATTCTTTAAACTGCATGGATTTCCTGAAACAGAGGATGCTCTGTTTCTTTGGTTTAAATGTGTTGCTACCAGTCATACATCAATCAAAATTTAATTAATTTTTTTTTATGAGGTTGACTGTTGGCCATTAACCTCTCCAATAATTTTTCTTCCCTTTTCTCTTGTTATGTTTTTTTTCCTATGTTGTGCCAAATGCTTATGAGATGAATATTGTGATATTGTTCACAAGATCTTTTTTTTTCCAGTTGCTTTTTTCCAGTTGTTGATGATAATCACTGTGTTTACTAAGAATATTATTTCTTGATGCAGCCCGGCCATGTTAATGGTCAGACGCATGACATAGTGTCTGCCTTTCAGGTATGTTGTTGAATTTATGCTTTAGAGTAGCATTTAAGAGGGCCTTTTTTCTTCTCATCATGGTAGTGTTGGTTTATAAACACTTTGATCTATCAAACACAATGTATGTAGGTTAAGGTTTTGCATACTTGGCTATTGTGTTTCTGTTGATCATTGAGCAATAAAGATTACATCTTGAACCTAAGTTCTACAACTCATTTGGAAAGTTTTTTTTTTTGTACTGATTGGATATCCTTTTTTGTGGCATGATTTTGCTAGTTATTTTTTTTCTCTAAAAATGGTTAACCTTGCCACCAGAAGAGGGGAGAAACTGATCTTTGCAAGTTTTAAGCCTATTATCTACAAAATTCAATTTAGCACTAGTGTTATATTGATATGTTTTGCAGGTCTATGGAGAATATCTTAGTGGATCCATCAGTGAAGACCAAAGAATGAGTGTGGTGCGCAATTCATGCCCCGGAGCAGGGGCATGTGGTGGCATGTATACTGCCAACACTATGGCTTCTGCCATTGAAACAATGGGCATGGCACTTCCCTTCAGGTAGCATGCTCATGCTGGCATGGGTGCATCCGAGATTTTAAATAATGTAAAGCTAGTCGAAGCTGACCTAGACTATAAATGAAAACCTTCTCTCTGCCACCCTGCAAACAGCCTGTTGAATGTGAATGCCATTTTTCTCATATTTATTTTTTCCTTTGATATATGGAAAGCTCTTCAATACCAGCTGAAGATCCATTAAAGTTGGACGAGTGTCGCTTAGCTGGGAGGTATCTATTGGATTTGCTAAAGATGGATTTGAAACCACGAGACATTATCACTGAAAAATCATTGCGGAATGCAATGGTTATGGTCATGGCCCTTGGTGGTTCTACCAATGCTGTGTTGCATTTGATTGCCATTGCTAGGTAGGAACACTCTTTAATGTCTTTATACCATACAGAATGTCTTTTGGTGATTGCTGATTGTTATCTTCCTGGTAGGTCTGTTGGGCTGCACTTAACTCTTGATGATTTCCAGAGAGTTAGTGATGAAGTCCCTTTCCTTGCTGATCTTAAGCCTAGTGGTAAATATGTCATGGAAGATCTACACAAGGTATAATATCTAACTGAATTTGATACATTTGCACACATTATTAATGTACACAAGGAGTAATATTTTTTATTTTTATTTTAATATTTGTAGTGCATCGTCAGATTTGAAGATCATCTGTCTTTATCATAGATTCACACGATTTTTCATGTATGCGTAGGTTGGAGGTACACCTGCAGTTATACGTTTCCTTTTGGAAGAAGATTTTTTGGAAGGGGACTGCATTACTGGTATGATTATTCTCTGGCAAATGATTCATTTCCCCTTTGATTTAATTATAACATGAACTCCTTTTCCAGTCACAGGAAAAACCCTTGCAGAAAATGCGAAGGTCTTCCCTCGGCTGTCCGAGGGTCAGGTACGTAGTAGATTTATTGCTTCACCATATGTGGTCTTTGCCTGTTTAATAAACTGACCAATTTGCTGATTCTTTACTATTCCAGCAAATAATAAGACCATTGGGAAACCCCATCAAGACAACAGGCCACATCCAGATATTATATGGGAATCTTGCGCCAGAGGGTTCTGTTGCGAAGATCACTGGCAAAGAAGGCTTATATTTCTCAGGTGTACTATCTGTTTCCTCTCTCTCTCTCTCTGAAGTTCGAATTGGAATTTTCCTTGTAGATTCACCACCTTTATTTAGAATACTGAATTGAATTGTTAATGCAGGTCCTGCCCTTGTATTTGAAGGTGAGGAATCTATGATAGAGGCCATCTCGAAGGATCCCACAAGTTTTAAGGTATATATAGCTTATCATTTTTTTTTTTCATCAGCTGTTATAAAAACAGGCTTGATTGGCAGCATAGTAGTTCAACATTGATGTAAGATTGCAGTAGTGCAGCTTTGGCAGCTATCAACTGTCCGCAATGTCTCCGTGTTAAAAGATTTGTTCAATAATATGGATGCTGCCTGTTTTTTAAAATACCATCAACATGGATGCTCAGAACATATCATGAAATTCTGATAACTTTGATTAGCATGCTCATTAAAGTGTATACCACTGATGCATTTGTTTCAAGTGTCTCCCTTCCTAATAGATATTCAGAATGCATTAGATTTCACAAGTACTTTATATTTCTCTTGTATATGTCAGGGGTTATTAGAGTTCTTTATTAATTTTTTAGTGATGGAATATTGCATTCACTGGCAGAATCAGTGTAGTTCTTCATTCTCTTAACACCCGGAGAGGTTCAATTTGGTATTATAATATCTGGAAAAATGTATTACATAGTTAATTAAAAGAGTTTGGTTTATTTATTGGTTGTTAGATCAATTTTACCTCTAAACCATGATTTTCTTTCAAAAAATGTGAACCAGGATTATCTTTTGAATTGTATTTCCATATATAAAAGTTGCTGTGTGGTGATGACTAAGTCTGCGTCATGACTTTTAAGTGTCACATGTGTTGTTGCATAGTGTAAGATATATTTGTCTTTATCCCTACTCACTGGCTGTATTGGAACCTTTATATCTTGGGTAACATGCTAGTGAATTAATGAGCCAAGGCAGCATGATACATAGTCAATTCATCTCTCCTCGTATCCAAGTACTCAAGTAAAGTGAAAAAAAATAAAAATAACATCAATGTTTGGAGAGAGATATAATTATCTACTTTGAAACATCTTAGAAACATTTTCATTGGAATGCAGATCTAACTTCATGCTGCTTCTTTTTCTCAAAAAAAAAAAAAAAACTTCATGCTTCTTCTTGATGTTTTTTTTTTGAGAATATTCTTCTTGATGTTGTTTCCTTCATATATATATTTTTATTTCTGATGTTCTATGGTCTGTAAATTTTGAATATGGAGATGATTTCTCATTGAAATGTTACAGAGATCCGTGTCTTTCACATTTGTATTTTTATTTTATTCTGTAGGGAAAAGTTGTGGTTATAAGAGGAGAAGGGCCTAAGGGCGGCCCAGGTATGCCAGAAATGCTTACACCTACAAGTGCCATAATGGGGGCTGGTCTTGGGAAGGTAACTTTGCTTGTTAATTGATTTTTATTTAGTTGTGGATATGATCCACTGGAGCTTCCCTTTTGGTTGTAATTATAGTTTTCAACAGAAATGAGTAAACTTCGTATATTGGCAGTCTGAACCATGTCAGGCACCCTGTATCTGTGTCAGATGCGACACACCCCTTTTTCCTTGCAAATCATAATATATCCTTTTGAAGTCCATTATTTGATTCAAATTCATATCTGTGATCTATCTGATGAATTGCAAAGAGCACGTGCGGCAGACCAGTTCTGTTCGTTGTAACCAAATATATTTTCTCTCAGGTTAAATGGTCACAGGTAGTCAGATTGTCCATGACATGAAAAATGTATCTGAATGCTTGTAAACAAGTCTTTCTAAGAGTAAAGTGTCAGATTTTCTAGTTTGATGTGCCCTGGATTATTTCACATTAAAAGAAATATGTTATCTATGTATGTCTTGCATATAGAGTTTGTACCAAAATAAGTGTACTTGACTTGATAAAGAAAGTTTATTCCTTGAAGTAAAAGAAGGAAGAAAATTTTTGAGCTTTTGTGGTCAGGGAATATGAAATTTTTAAGATTTATAAAATGACGTGAGATCTGATTTCTGAGAATGATATGTAGATTCATCGAGAGGAAAATCGATCCTTGCTTTTGAGCCTTTGCTCATAAAATAGATCCTTGCTTTGCCCATGTACAAGATATATATAAAATGATATAGATCTGTTTTCTGCAAATGATATATATCTCACTGAATGATATATCTTCTTCATATTTATTTTTTTAGAGTAAAGTCCTAGACAGTTGTGTGCTGTGTGAACTTTGCTAAATGATTGGAACTTTATGATCATCAATCTAGAGATTGAAAAATTGTTAATCATCAATCAATGAGATACTATATGTCCATAGAGTTTGCTGTATGATGAACATAGCGAATTCCCACTACTTACTCATCTCAATCTAGAGTTTAGCTCGCTCACAACACAACTGAATTTCAATGAATTTCAAAACTCATCCTACTATGAGAGAACATATCGTTACACTGTATTTCTAAACACCTATGATGTTCAATTCCTAACACATGTGCTTCAACTCTCAAGCATATATTAATCTCAATCAGTGTCCTCTGTCACCCGTCCTCTTCAGGTGCTATGCAACATGTCATCTATGAAGTGTTATTTTTTCAGTCTTAAGATTCTCTCTTCTTTTTTTATGTAAAAAAATTTGATGTGATTGTAGTTGCTTCTTATCATGCAGTTACTAATTCATTCTAGATGCTGCCCAGATGCTTAATTTTGAATCAGAAATCTATCGACTTTGCTTTTCCCCCATTTTTTCAGGATGTTGCTTTGCTGACTGATGGTAGATTCTCAGGTGGTTCACATGGATATGTTGTTGGCCACATATGCCCAGAGGCACAGGTTGTTTCATTACTTGATTCATGTACTATATTTTCAATCTAATAGTTCTATCTTGCTACATGAGAACTTTCCATATTCATGGGTAGCTCTGAAAGCTTCTACTGTTTATTTTGAATAGGCTAATTCTCCACCCCATCTAAACTCGTTCTATTAATTAAACTTTTTCTTTTCTCAAGGAAAGATGGGAGTTATATAAATTAGTATTGGTTGTCTTCATCTGTTATTCCCACTCTGTAGCTTATTGGCAAGTTCAATTTAGCAAACCCGCAGTATGACTGACCTCGTGATGTAGTTAATCTGGTATGCTTCCTTTTATCAATTAGTGTCTAATGGTAATACGGTTATGTTGTATATTTACATGTCTACAGGAAGGTGGTCCTATTGGATTGGTCCAGAACGATGATATAATTACCATCAATGTTCAGAAGAGAAGAATGGATGTCCAATTGACTGAGGAGCAGTTGGCTGAGAGGAGAAGGAACTGGAGCCCACCTCCATACAAGGCTAATCGAGGAGTTCTATACAAGGTTAGCGAAATATTTCCTCAGTTCTACAATTTGTTTTTCCCATAGGTCTTGTATCACTAGATTAACTCTTTATCTTGCGCTTACAGTACATCAAGACTGTCCAATCTGCTTCAGTGGGTTGTGTGACTGATGAGTGAAGATGACCATCTCTCTATTAGTGGTTATGCTTTCTGTGACATGAGGCCTGACTAACAACAGGTTTTTGCATTCTTAGAGAGCTTTCCAAATAAAGCGATATTGTGGAACGGGGAGAAAATTTTGTTTGTTTGTTGTTTGTTGTTTGTTGTTTATTCTTCATTGTTTCCAATCACATAAACTTATTTGGTAATTAAGACGCCCTCTTTAACAGAAATTGGTGAATTGCAGGTGCATGTGTATTGTCAACAAACAAATAGGGATTTGCTATGGTATGTAATAACCTGAATCCATGCTGACTTATTTCTGGCTCAGCTTGTCAAAATCCAACTCTAGAACCCATGTTTGGTTTCAATTGAGAGCCTAACACGACCTATATCGGAGTTCAATGTCATGCAAAATTCATAACGAGAAAAACCTCCACATTTTCCTCCCATTCAAAAATTAACATCAACCACTGCAGAGATTTTCAAGCTCTATTTGGTGGGAGATGAGTCTGGGACTGCCAAGTTCTTTTTGGCCTGTCGAGTGGACTTGGGCACCTGGGACAGCGCTAATACACTGTTTGTTTTTTAACTCGTTTACAGTTGTCACTAATGCAATACATGAAACTTTTAATTTCTACTATAGTATATTTTCACAGTCAAAATATATATTCTACTATTAACAATGTAAAACAATATGCCTTGAATTTGTAAAGTATGTTATTTTTTAATATAAAAAATGTATTTCATGCAGTTCAAATTTTTTTTATCAAAACATGTGAAACGGGCCTGAATAACATAACATTTTTCATTATTTTAGGGTGACGTAATGAAAGGATCACAACAAATTTTTCATTATTTTTCATTATATACATGTCAATTTTTTTTTAATTAAAAAACCATCACTGTTCATGTGATACCTTATGCATCTAATGAAAGGATGTTGCATGGAAAACCTTTTGAATAAAATTGAATGAAGATTTGTTTTAAATTTTTTTCTCTTTTCCGTGTGGAGTCGACGTAATTCCCGCACATTCAAAGTATTCTCTCTCCAAAATGAATATGCGATTTTCTTTCTTAAGCTACCGTTACATCAACCATTGATTCATGTGTATTGTTTTATAAAAGGATTTTTGTGAATATACCCTTGCTAAATTTTAATTTTGTCACAATACTTTTGAAAAAACCCATAGTTAAAGATACCCGTTCAAAAACTTTAAATGAGTGCAGTTGTACTCCTATAGTACACGAATTCCTAAATTAACTATGGTTAAAATTCTAACCACACATGTATATCGACCTGAATGCCCTTATTTTGAAAAAAAATATTTCTTCTTCTTTCTCTGAAATCCTAGCCTCCCATTCAATCTAAGTTCCCTCTCAGTCTCTCTTGAAATCATAGCCCCCTCATCTGATTACAGATTGATCCCTAATACCTCTTCCTTCATTTGAACCCTAACCCAAACCCTAAATAATCGGTTGGACATCCACCACTGAAGAGGTTTGGGAAAGAATTGCTCATGGTAGGAGCTCTTTGATATCTATTGATGCGATTGTGGGTTTGGGAGAGATAAGATGAGCTGAAAAATGTGTAAAAAGTGGGTTTCAAAGAGATGAAATGCCCTAGAATTGGTAAAGGAAGAAGAAGATGAGATGGTTTGGAAAGAGGGTTTGGGGGGTTGAAATCGGGTAACTTGAGGGCATATGGGTCATTTGGACACCTTTAACAGAATGAAAACAAAAACATTAACCATATCAAGCGGAACTTGACCACAAGGGCAAGGTTGCATTCACTTATGCTTAATTTGGCACGGAGGTTAAGGTTTTGATGATAAATTGTCATATTTTTAGGAGAGAAAAAAAAAATATTTTGTTCATATATACATTTGTCAAAATTGGAGTAAAAAATAGGGAAAAATGATATTCTAGTCTTAGGTAGAATAAAATATTCTCATTTTCATTTCAAAATGGGGACAATTGTCTACAGTTTATCTTGATTATTTTTGTACCACACAGTGATTAGCTATCCTCTCACTCACTTATCTCCATGATTATCCCTTGTCCCAACACTTATCCGCTTGCTAAGGGCTGGTTTCACAATGGATTAAGGTTTCGAGGATAAATTATTATAACTTTAGGGCCCGTTTGGGGTGTGACATAAGATTATTTGCCCTTGATAGCTATACTGGGATAGATAACAATTCATGCTGAATAAGTAAATTTTTGTTTGGTTGTCTTTTCTGTTATTCTCATTGGGAAACGTAAAATTGATCTTTTTGTTGTTTGGTTCACTTTGAATAAAATAAGGATAAGTGGTAGATAAGAGATGTATAAGAGTTTATGACTTTTTAAATGACAATTATACCCCTGCATAAATTATTTGTGTTTGGGAATAAATATAAGAGATATGAGTGTGATATAATAGATGTGACAGTTTTTGGAATGTGTGCAGAGAGTGTTAGGTGAGATAAATATTTTAAAATGACAGAGAAGGGTATTTTTATCCATTGGCATAGATAAGCCATGATAAACAATTCCACTATTTTCTTAGAATAGTTATCAGGCTTTATCTTAGCTTATCCAGACATAACTATCAAGGTTTATTCTTGTCAAACAAACAGCTGTTTGGGGCTTATTCTACTGTATTCTTCCCTATCCACCATTTATTCTCCGCCCCAAAAGGGGGGTTAGATAATAAAAGTCTAACAATTTTGTTCATATCCACATTTAACTTGTCAAAATTGTGATTAAAAGTGGGGATAAATGTTATCTCAGTCTTTAGGTGGAACAAAAGATTCTCATTTTCATTTAAAAATTGGGATAATAAGCTGTCTTCTTACTCATTTATCCTCATAATTATCCTTTATCCAACTACTTATCCGCTTATCCCCTTGCCAAACCAGCCAAAGTTTTTCTAGGGATATGCTTCCACTGTGGGTTTTTTAGGGCTATTTTAATAAAATTGAAAGTTAACAGGGGTATGCATGCAAAAAACCACTCTAAAATTGGTTTTTTTACATCAGTGGTGATACCCAGACCCCAATTCACTAGCCCATGAAGTGTCATCACCTTATTGGTTGGCTTATTGACTTTTGAAAAAGGGTAAAATGATAAAATACATATATGCCATTCATTAAAAATATATCCCATTAACCCAAATCCCGTTTTTTTCTTATTCGGTTACAAATCTTTCACATTAATTTTGGTTACACCCTATTTCAAAATTTGAATTTTGAAATCTTTACATAATAATTGAATTTTCTATTTCAGTTACACCAAAACTTGCCTAAATTACACCAAAACTACCTAAATTATTTTTCATCAAAATCCTTCAACAGCAACAAATTTATTTTTTAAATGTTTACATCATTTGTTACATTTACATTAACACTGTTACATTTACATTACATAAATGTTTTACATTCCATGGAATATTTAAACAATTTAAAAACAAATATTTACATTTAATTTTATGGAAAATATCACACTTTTTCTATTGTGAGTTACATTTAACAAATATTACATGAACTATTTGTTACATTTTCATAAAATTGTTACATTTATATATATGTATATCTAAATGTTTTACATTCTATGCAATTTACATATAGTTGATTGTTATATTTATGAATATAATAAATATAAATTAATACACGCATGCGGTTGACTATTACATTTACGAATGTAACAAAAACGACACAAATTTGAAAAATGATATTCAATACATAAAAAAATTCGTGTTTAAATTTAAAAAACAATAAGCAAAATATATTCGATTATGAATCCAATAATGTCAAACCTGATTCAAGAGATATTGAGGTAAAATCCAAATTGAAAAAAAAACGATTTTGTGTCTTCCAAATCTTCAAAGTAGAATTTCGGATTTGCTCCTATGTGTTTTTCATAAACAAATTCGGTTCAGAAAATCAAAAATCGATTAATATTGCTGCATGAATAAAAGTTTCAAAAGTCAATTTATATATTGGTAACAATACCAGTAGATGATGTTAATATTATTATGATGAGCAATGAATTCTTTAAGAAGCAAAAGTACCTAGAAAATGTGAAACATTACAAGGAGGCTTTAAGAAAGAATCAATGTGATCCAAAGAGACTTTAATTTATTTTTTCCACTGCTTATGAATGATGCAATGCATAAATAAAAGTTTCCACGATGCAATGGTGAAGAAATACAAGAATTAATCTTACTACACGCTCCTTGGAATAAAATCTTGAGGTGATTATGAAGTAAATGGTATAATAGACAATGTATCATTGCCATATCATGTGGTTTGTGAGGCATGATTTAGGGTATGTGAAGTTAAGGCTTAAAAAACATTATAGTTTTTACATATACAATGTCGTTTTAAAGTAAAGGGTAAATATTTGGCAGGATAAGTACTATTTCAATTGCTTAAAATGTGCTTGATTAAAAAATTAGTCAAATTTTGGATCAGAGGATTAGAAACTGATGTAAAGATGACCGAAGCCGTGCATATTGTATTGAAAGATCATAAAATTTACATTTTTTTTCCAATCTAAATATTATAATAATTCTCTCCCCATTCATGTAAGGAGAAGGCATGCATGGGTACGTGGACTGTAGTGAGCCATGGAAACACGTGGACTGTAGTGAGCCATGGAAACACCAAAAAAGCATGGAGAGGAAAACATCCAGGGTGCATGTCATTCTTCACGAGCTTTTCATTTATTAAATTTTGGTTGGACACACACACAATCCCATGCGATCCCCGTATAGAGAGAGAGAGATTAGAAAGCACACACATCACCTGTGATTAATGAATGAATATAGAGAGCACACCAATAACAGTGATTGAATGACTTAATATATAAAAAGAGAGAGAGAGAGAGAGTGTGTGACTTTGAAGTGGGAAATCTGATTCATACATTATATGTTTGGTCCTATTCTTTCTCACTAATGGATAACCCAATTAAAAACGGGGGACGACTGCCTCTTTCCATCCATTCTGTGAGAGTGAAAAAAAAATGGTCATGGATTTGGAACCTCAGCTGTACCAATAATACTGGTTCTCTTAGGTTTCTTTCAAGTTTTCGATTGTACCAATTTGGTGTTGCGTGCACTACAAAAACCAATTTGGTTTTTGCTTGCACTACACGTGGAAGCCGTTCCGGCCTCAAACCATAGTATTGAGAAGTCCAAAGGTCTTGGTATCGGAATACACAGGTGAATGTAGTCTATCCAGTTTGATCGAAAGGTCACTTATGGGAGACCCCTCTAATATAAAAAATAAAAAAATATCTAAAATAAGTTATAATAATTTTCACACACAAAGAAGAAAAAAAAATGGTTGGTTTCAGAAACTAGTGACTTTTACAATCACATATTCCCAAGGTTGATAATGATGATCATAGATATTCTCCGGACGAAACAAAATAGTCTTTCATTTTGTGAATGATGCAAAACTTGGTTTCTCAGCTGCAAATGCTTTTGACAACCATTGATCAATGGGTGGTGGGTCCAAACCCTACTCCAAATTTTTTTTAATGTTAAAAAAAAACACTCCTGTTGGTAGCCTCTTGTGCCCGTCAAACTGCATTTAATTAGTATATCGAATCATTTAATTTATTTGGATGATTTATCACATTCTTCATGATTTAAAAAATAATCATAATTGTTTTCATTGCCTTTACAATCAACATCTTTTTGCATGTATATATTCATATTAATAACAAAATACTTGTAAAAAAATAGTTTCATTATTTTCATAATCTACCATACTTATCTCATATATATGATTTACAAAAGTTAATGTTACATACAGTCTCTCTGATATTAAAAGAAAATAAAAAAATGTTACATACAGAATGGAACACATGTCAGCTATATGTTATACATGAACTCTATTAGTAATAATAACCAATTATATTTTTAGCTCTGATCATGTATCTGCATTTATTTGAAGGAGAATACTCTTGAAATAGGAAAAGAGAATAAGTCTTCTAAGAACCCCTTTTTTTTTTTTTTTTGTTCAAACAATCATGATTTAAAAGCATATCTAACACTCGAGAGTCACGACTAAAGTTTTTCCATCACTTTTGGTTGTCAGAAAGAATTTCATGGCAATTTTCAATGATTGAATGCAATCTGCTGATAACTTGGTCATTCTTTAAAATTAACGAAAAAAAGAAAAAAAAGTGTTCACGGGTCAAAGATTCTACACTGAAAATGTTTGGGAGGATGTCCAACTCTTTACTTTGTCGTGGGGTCGCACCCTAGGGGTGCATGCAGCATGCGTCTAGTTGGCAGAGTGTTTCATATTGATCCAGACTAGTTCATTCAAAATCGCAGGGCTGCAGTCTAAGATTCAGATGTATGTAACATCTATTGAAAGTTATAGTCTACATTTTTCTAAAAAAAAAAAAACCAACTTGGGTGATCATCTTTCCAACACAATAGGGTGTTTGTATTGCCCTAAAAAGGAAATTATGAAACTTAGTGAAAAATTAATTTTATTCCATAATTATAATTAAATACGTTGTCACTCGCACAATTTCGAACACATTTTTAATAATTGCGTGCACATTATTTCAAGTCATACTCTTATGAGTGTTGAACCAAACCTAATTGGTTGCCAACAAAGTTTACAACTATGAGCTAGGTATGCAGTTCAAGCTCACCACTTATTTAACAAATAACAAAAAGGTAAATTAATACTACCCATATTTTTAATCCCTTTTTTCTTAGGCCTCTCAGTTTATTTATCATATTAAAAAATTCTTCAATTAGTCATCGTTATAATTTTCAGGTCCTTCATCCAGATACCGATGCATGTGCTTGTTATGTGAAATATATGATGGATGAATAACAATGTATATGATTTAACATGGTATATAGATGCAAACCACTGTTCCGAGAATAAATAATAGTGTACAGGTTATAACAACACGCACACAGTGCATAATAAAAAAAAGGGATAAGCAACGAAAAGAAGAGAAAAAGACTCAAATAGTGTTTAGAAACACGTTAAAGCATGATTTTGCTTTTTAGAAAAACGAAAAATACAAATGGGTTGATTTTTAAAGGTGCAAACGTGTTAATTTTCATTAAAAAGTTTGTCACAATTTTTTTTATATCAGTTGTTAGAGCTTAGATCAGTATACTTTATAAAAAAACGTAGAAAGTAAATTTCTTATTAATCGAGTTTTATTAAAAGGTACTTCATTCAAAATCATATTTTTCTACATGTTTTCCAATGCACTCTTAGAAAAGAATATAATGACCAACTTGATGATGTTTTCATTTGCTGAAAAAAAACCTTAGGAGCTTTTTAGGGTTGAAGACAAATACTTGTAATTAATTTTCTCCCAAAACAATTTCCACGATGCAATACAATAAATAATAATAATAATAATAAATTAAAAGACGTGCATCTAAACATGTCAACGGAGTGGATATAGATCGGATAGGCTCATCCATATTTGTAGCAGAACTGAATACCCGAACAAATATTTGTATTCGAAATCCGATGGATATTTAAAAGAAGTGTATGTATTCGATTTGAATATAAGGATTCAGATTCAGATAATTATTTGAAATATCCGAAAACTAAAAATGTATTCGAATGTGATTCAAATATATGAAAATCTAATATCCAAAAGTAAAATCACATATCTAATGTTGAAATATGTATATAAATCTAGGGTTTTATTTTTTTATTTTTTAGTCATTGTAACTATATGATTTAGTGATCGATCTCTCACTACTTTATTTTTTAGTTTAAGTCTCTAGATTTAAAGAGTATATTTCTTATTAGTCCCTCGGAGTCAGAGAGACTTATCACCAAATTATTTAGTTTTCTTTTTAGTCGGAGAGAACATGTCTTCTAAATCTGGGGACTTAAACTGAAATATCAAGAAGTGAGGGATCGATCACTATGGGGACTTAAAAATAAAAAACCCAAAAAATCTAATAATTGCCTAGTATAAAACATAAATAAATAAGCAAGCACACAAAACATTACATCCTTGTTTGGTTGGGAATAAGCCCGTAATAAATTGGAATTAGTCAGAATAACCTCATTATGGATGTTTGGATGACTAAAATAAATGAGAATCTGTATGCCAGAATTAACTAGTATAAAGTGATATATGAATTATATCCACCCATTAGAATTAATGTATTCCAGGTTATTTGAATCAAAAGAATATGTTGACCCACTATCAAATCAACTATTTTCATCTCTTACAAATCAACTGTCAAATCAACTATCATCTATGACTTTAACTCAAGCGGGTTGGGTTCAGGTTGACCCCAATCCGAACCCAACTCGAATTCCAAACTACTCAACCCTAACCCGACCCAACCGATCCCAATCCGATTTTCAACCCGAATTGGACCAACTCGACCCAATCCAAATTTCTAACGTGATGTGCAAATTAAATAAATCAACCCGATCCAACCCGTAAGATTAGCATACTAACATTTGAATTACCCATATTAGAAACTACAGAATGAACGGCCATGATTTTTTTTAACTATTAGGTTATGAGTTCGGGTTGGGTCGGGTTGTGAGTGAAGCCAACCCGAATCCAACACGATTTGTGAGCCAACCCGAATTGGCCAAACTGAACCCGAACCTAATTTGGTCAACCCAATCCATGTAAAAATTATGTTCAACCCGACCCAAGTTGCAGCCCTACGAGTATCATCATTTTTTACCTTTTATGAATCTTTATCCACACTTTATTCACATTTTATCCAAACAACAAAAACTTGATTATTACGTTTTCGAATGAGAATAATTCAAAACACAACCAAACACAACATCATTTTATCTTTATTTATATTAGAATAGTAATAAATCTCAAAATAATTTAATTCTCGAATCAAACATGGGCTACATGTTTACAGTAAAAAAAGTAATAAATAAACTCATACTAACACTAATATATATATATGTTTATATAATAAATAATATTATAATGTTATTTCGGATACATATACTTTTTATATCGGATACCATCATATCCATATCTGACCCAAAATATTTCATAAACATATATTTTATTTCGGATAAAGATACAGTTTTCAGCTATCCGATAGTTTTTAAAAATTTTAGATATAGATTTAGATTGGATATAGAGATATTTTTTAGATAATTGATATGCTTAGCTGCATCCAGGATGAAAAGGACATTCCATGATAAATTGAGCGATTTACACACATATTATAACTTAGAGAGTCAATTGGATGAAATCCTTTATATATTTAAAAATTCTAAGAATATTTTAATTTTGATAGACATTTTTTTGTTGTTGTAAGATTGATGTCCCCATGATTTAATCTTTAATTATCATTTACGGAGGGATTGCTAGCCTTTGAATTTTGATAGTTTGGAGTAGTAGACTAGCTAGCAGACAGATGGAAGACTGAAGCATCTCCCATCGAATTCGGATCCCCTGTGTGACAGAGAGGAATCCTCGGTGTGAACAAGTAGTCAACATTGTCATGTGGTTGGCAAAACCAGTTTCAATCAAAATATCACATTCACTCGTATTCATACTGGAAAATGATATGTCTAACATTTTGTGAAGCTCCAGCTACAGTGCACATTGATTTTTTTTTTTATCACACTATTCTATTGAAATACAAGCTGTCATATAAAATGAAATATATACTGAAATATATTAGCATTTTTTTTTTCATTGAAAAAATAAATTTATTTTACGATATATACTATATTAATAATGCAGTATATATATACTACACAATTATAGTGTTTGATACTGTAAAAAACTGTGTGTGTCCACGCTTTATTCATATATCATGCACGCACTCATTAAAATGATTTTGTACCACTTATGTGTCATCTTTTCATTAGCCTACAATCTCCAAACTTTATCACATAGATGATCTATCAAAAGTGAGAAAACATAAAATAGAGAGTAACACCGTAAAGTAATGCAGTAAATAATGAGTTTTTACAAGGTTAGGTACCAATGAAGGGTTTCTACATAGATCTTAGATTTTTTTTTTTGTTTCATGAGGGTGCATTTATCATGGTTTGGTGGACTGAATGGTTGTTGGCGTTATTGTGGCTTCTGTGTAAAAATTAAATCGATCTCCAGTTGCATGCAATAAAAATGAAATTTGCTTGTGAAAACCTTCCCCTTCCACATCAATCATCCCAAAAAAATTTATATTAGTTTCAAATTTGTATTCTAAAAATTATAAATTATCAATGATTTAAAATAAAACACATATATCAAGATATATTTTAAAAAAAAATGTATTTTAATCTAATATATATTACATATATATGTTTGTATCATATAATATCTAAACTCAAACATACTGTATGATTAATAGTAATCCTCAAAATTTGCATCAAAATTTGTTCTTTTTTATAAAACAGTTGAAAGGGGGAGAAGTATTGAAATCCAATTCAAATCTCACCTTTTTTTTTAATTGATAAGAAACTTTTTTTCTTGATTATTAGTAGTTGATAAGATTTAAACCTAGATTCTTTCACTAAGGAGATGATATCTCTGTACCATCCTCTGGAAAGAAGTTTACGTAAACATTCACTGAGGTAATAATATACATAATAAAAAAAACCTCTTTCTGATTTGGGTGTAACAAGAAACCATGATATATCAAACATACAAAAAAGGTCCAAAACTCATTATCAAAATAGAGAGAAACAGAGATAGAGAAAGAGAAATAATGGCATATCGTCTTTTTTTCTTTTTGCCGTTTTATTTCAGCAGTTACAATGCATAATACATCTTTAATGTGCTAACAAGTAACCAAACATGTCAAACCAAACAAAGCATACACGAACGATGCGCACGCGAATGCGCGCGCGCGCATAAACATAACCCGTAAAAACACACACACAAGTGCACAACAAAGCCGAACCCACCGATTCGGTCTTCTTCTATCAGACGGCGACGCTGTGGAGGACGACAGTCTCGACGGTGAGCCCGGGCCCAAACCCGAACAGAACACCCCACTCGAGCCCCTCCCCTGTTGTTCCCGCATTCGCCTCCAAAGACTTCCTCCTCATCTCATCAAGTATGAACAGAACGCACGCGCTCGACATGTTCCCGTAGTCGCTCAACACCTGCCTCGTCGCGCGCAGCTTCTCCTCCTTCAACTTAAGCTTCTCCTCGACCTGGTCCAGTATCGCCGGCCCCCCCGGGTGCGCCACCCAGAACAGAGAGTTCCAGTCTTCAATCCCAATCGGAGCGAACGCCTCGACGAGGCTCTTCTCGATGTTCTTCGATATGATCCCGGGCACGTCCTTCAAGAGGTGGAACGTCAGCCCCACCTCGCGCAGGTGCCCGTCGATGGCGCCGTCGCTGTCGGGGAGTATCGTCTGCGCCGCGGACACCAATTCGAATATGGGTCTCTCGATTCCCTCCACGGGGTCCGCGCCCACGATGAGCGCGCCCGCGCCGTCGCCGAAGAGCGCCTGTCCGACGAGGCTGTCGAGGTGGGACTCGGAGGGCCCGCGGAAGGTGACGGCTGTGATCTCGGAACAGACGACGAGGACGCGCGCGCCGCGGTTGTTCTCGGCGAGGTCCTTGGCGATGCGGAGACCGTCCCCCCCGCGAAGCACCCCTGTTGGTACATCATGAGGCGCTTCACGGAGGGGCGGAGGCCGAGGAGCTTTGTGAGCTGGTAGTCCGCGCCGGGCATGTCGACGCCGCTGGTGGTGCAGAAGATGAGGTGGGTGATCTTCGATTTGGGTTGTCCCCACTCTTTGATTGCGCGGGTGGCGGCTTCTTTGCCGAGTTTGGGGACCTCGACCACCACCATGTCCTGGCGCGCGTCGAGTGAGGGCGCCATGTACGCGCACACGCTCGGGTTCTGTTTCAGGATCTCCTCTGTTAAGTACATGTACCTCTTCTTTATCATCGACTTCTCGCCTGCACCAAAAACCATAAAACAGAATGTCAGAGTCTGTATTTAAAAAAAAACCGAACATAATTTTTTTTTGTTTGAAAAAATATTAGGGTGATTAGCACTTTTAACCCCATAAAAATGAATATTTACAAAAAATAGTTCTGACTAGAATATTAGCAAAAACTTACAAAAATAGGACGGTGAAAAGTGCTAATTACCCAAAATATTACACTCAGTCCTTCCTTTTTACTGTATGCAGATTTAGACTGTAATTTAGAAGGTAAAAAAAAGACTATCGCAACGGTTTGTTTTGTTCTTACACATGCGACGGAACTTCTCTTTGAGGTCGGCTTTGTGTTCGCTGTTGGTGATGCGGAAGTAGTAGTCGGGGTAGGTGCTTTGGTCCACCGCGTTGGGCGGCGTGGCCGTGCCGATGGCCATGATAGTGGCCGGACCCTCCGCCCTCTGTGACTTCCTGATCTCGTCCACGCTCACCATCCTATCAAAGAGTGCGAGAGAGAGAGAGGGGGGGGGGGGGGGGGGGGGGGGGGTTGTTGATAGTGGTGTGAAGGCTTAATTTGGTTGTGAGGGGTGTTTGGGGAGGGCTTAATAATATATAGGGGACGTTGTTGGTTGGTTTGATGGGTGTCACGTGTGAGTTTAGAGAACCTTTCGTTCTATCATGTAAATTGCGAAGGGAAGGCCAAGGAAAAGGCAACCAACCAACACTCTTCATGTGGAGGGGCTGGTTGGCACGTGCGGGGGTGACTGGTCCCCCAACCGTCCGGAGGGGAAGGTCGCACGTGTGCGCATGGAGAGATGGGTGGTGCCAAGGGTTGCGCATGCAACCACGTATTTTGGTTTAATCCCCGCCACGAGTCTTACCTACTTTTTTTTTTATATATGGATTCACTATGGGTTTTTTTTCATTTTATTTTTTTGGGTGCTCTTTGTGCTTCATTTTTCATGGGGGATTGGAAAATTAACTAAATCGGTTTTAAGCTCTAGGATTAGAAAACCGTCACATGTCTCAAAAAATATGTGTAGTGATTTAGTTACTGAATTAAATTGTTTCAATATATATATTCAAATAAATTTCTAAAAATTATGAAAAATTCAATTTAGTCTTTTTCATGACAAAAATGCCCTTGCCTTTTCTTGATTCTCTTGCGATCATATACTCACAAACAATATAAAAAAGAGAAAATCGATGTGACTCCCTAGAAATTTATGAAAATTATAAAAAGTACACGTAAAATCAGTAAATCTCCTTAAAATCAGCTACAAATATAGTTAGTGTATCACAATAATTTATCAAGTAAATTTTAAAATGATATTATAGTAATCTATCATGTATGATTAGAATCAACCACAAATATGATTAGTTTCAATTACGGTAAAAACTAAAATAAATATTATCTAACAAATAGGGACCTGAGGGGATTTAACGATTTTAGAGGGGCTTTTTCTGATTTTCATAAGTTTATGAGGAGTTGTATCGATTTTTTGAAATAAGGAGTGAATGCATTCTAATAACTTTTAATGTGTAGTTAATGTTAACCATGTGTTTGATTAGTTGGGGCGATAATATGAACTGAAATTATATTTTTTTAATAATATAAAGATCTGTGATGATTTTTTAATTTTAGATGGACTAAAACCAACTTAACCCACTTTTCATGAATTTATACCGATGTTTCCCTTGTTAATATTGTTTTGTTTTTTTGTTTATTATTATTATTAACCTTCTAAAAAAGGGTGTTGGCATCCCGGGATCTCTTATGTTAATAAATGAGAACTAGTTAAGTAGGTGATGCAATGATAATTAATGGTGTGTATGTATGGTATTTTTGAAATAAAACTAAGGATAATATTAAAAAAATAATTTTTTAACTACATTCGTGTCACTTTTTCATTGGTGTTTTGTGTTGTGTAATTTCATGAATGAGAAGAACAACATAGGTTTATTGGACAAGATATTATCTGTTCTGTTCTAATTAATTATTTTCATGATTTTAAAACTCATTATCGTATAAGAGTTACGTTGACATATAACTATAAACTATTTTCCACTGTTGTTTTTTTGAGGTAATTAAAGAACTAATATGCCTTCTATAAAATGAACAATGGTACGCATATATGTTTTGTTAAATGATATTAGCTAAAAATAGTTTTGTCATTTTAGTTCTTCCTCTTTTTATTTTGGCCTAGTTTGACATAGGAATAAGCGGTTGGGATAAAGAAAAAATTAGATTAAATAACTTGTTATCCCATATGACATAAAAAAATGGAGATAAAACATGGATAATTGTTCACATTTTGAGATAAAAAATGAGGATATAATTTGTTCTAAGTAAAAAGGTGGAATAGACTTTGTCCTAATTTTTTTTATCTCTATGTTATAAATTGAGATAACATTTATGACTATCATTCCCAAGAAAAAAAAAAAAAAGAATGTGTTCCACCGAACAATATTAATACATTATTAATCGGAAGGGTAAATTTGGTATTTTTTAAAATAAATTAAAAATTATCCATCCAAATGCAAGATTGAAGATAAGAACACAAAAAAATGATGATAATAAAAGCATTACCAAATGTAAATATGGATAAAAATAGTGATTTTTTTATCTCTATAAATTAGACTAACTTATCCCAAAAATTTATTCATTTACCAAATTAGGCCTTAATATTCTCTTTATTCTGTTTTTCCCTTGATCTAACAATTCCAAAGTTTCCAGGTTTTCACCGATATCCTAAAAACTATGATATTGTTTAGAATATGACAAAACAAACATTTGTTTTTTTTTTTACAAAATTTGAAATACAATGGAAACAAACTTAGTTTAGGCAATTAATAACGCAAGATGTAATGATAGAAAATCTTATTAATATCAAGATCTCGCGGCTCCAGTTTTTTTTTTTTGAATATACATGGAGTCACTTAAAAAATAACAGTGATATACCCATGCCCCAAGTTATAAATCCTACTCTCAAGCCCTATAACTATAAGGTGCCCTGTAAGGTGTCATTGATGGTTCGTTGACTTTTGAAAAAAAAGTAAAAAGATAAAATACAGATCTGACTTTCATTAAAAATTCATTCCATTAACTCAAATCACCATTTTTTTTATTCGGTTATTACTCTTTCACATGAATGGTTACACTAAAATTTACCTATGTTGAAAATTAAATTTTGAAATCCTTACACTAAAAAGATCTGGCGACTCCCGATCTTTTTTATAAATGGAGTCACTCGTGAGCTGAATTACCATGGTTTGAAAGGGTGATAATTGTATTTTTTTTTAATGATGGGTTCAATTGATCCCACCACATTATATGCGGTGCCGCCTCTACCCGGCCATAATGGCTTGATGTAGCATAATCATTGTCAAATCATTATTTTGCTACCAGATGTGCCAATAGCGTTGATACTGCAATATCTCATTTTATGGAAAAAAAAAGGTTTTAAAAAAATTAACTAGGTTAGACATATCAATTTTAAAAAAATTAATTAGGTTGATATGCTCAGTCTGTTTACAGTCCCATACATTATGCTATCATAATGTGTGGAGTAAAAAAATTCAATTTTTAAAAAGAAAAAACCTATTGTATCTTAGTAGTATAACAATATATACTTCAATAAGAGATTACATGATTTTAAAAAAAAATACAATATACATTATAAATGGGGCTTTATAAAGACTAGACATATCATTTTTTTTTCAAAATAACTACACTGTATTCACGGGCCCATCATCCATTATTTCGAGGAAACATAAAATAGTTTTTACCAAGCATAAAAAAACAAAACATTTTCCAAAAAATAAAGATAAAAGAAAACAATACATAATCCATTTCTCCCAAGTCCCATGACTAAAAACTAAAATAAAATTCAATGCCCCATCCGTAACCCATAATTACCCTTTTTACCCCATTTTTTTAGATCCAGGCATCCATCCCTAACAACCTCCCAATTTGTTTTTAAAAAATTATTCATAACCTACCCCCTACCCTATATCCTCCATCTCCCTCCAACAAATTTCCCCTAATTTTAGGAAACAAATAAAACCTCCCACAATCCCCAACAACCCAAGGTCCCAACAACCCAAGGTCAATACCCAAAAGCTCTTTAGTGTATCATATCCGATCATCCTTTTTGTCATAGGAGTGATGTTACACACAGTCTTTTTGCCCCAATTCTAATCTTATATGTCGTTAATCTAAATTTATAAAAACATATATTCACATTAACGAAATATATATTTTCATATAAATTTTTTTATAATTTTTATAAATGCATCTATATAATTCATTGGAGTATATATTTCATTTTTTTATAAAAACGTATACCTCTAATTAGATGATGTATACTATTTTTTAAAAATTCAAAACACGTGATAACTAGAATTGAGACTGAAAACAAGTTCTACATAACATTATCCTTCTCATAATATGAAAACCTTGAACATATCTTCCATGTGTAAACAAGGCCAACCCGTTGAAACAAGGCCTAAGTCCTGCCGTGGGCTGGGCTTGGACCCGTGGGTCAGGACTGGGCTGGCCCAGGCCATGGGATCCTCCATGTGTAAAGGTCAAAAGGTTGAATGTGAAATTATTCCGAGCCCAATAATTTTTCCCTCTTTCGTCTCTTCTATCCCTCTCGTCAGTTGTAGGACAAATTAATTGGGAAAAAAAAAATCTGTCTTCAACGAGGCCCTAAATTATATTAAACTTTTGTTATTAAAATTTAAAAAAAATTCAAGCTTGAACATATCTTCGATCCCATTTATTTAAAATTTTAAAATTCTTTTATTTGAAATATAACCATGGTTGAAAATTGAAATCATTATGCAAAATAATTTTTTTTATGTCACGACATAAAGATATCATAATATGAAAATTAACAATATATAAGCCCCGTTAATAAAATATATAGACAATTTAACAATGTAGATAGACATGTTAACAATGTACACACACAATTTAATAGTATACACAAACTGTTAAATGTGTATGCAAAAGAGGGGTATAAATGAAAATATAATGGTGGATTTTAACAGCGTATAGATAGAAGGATCCAAAAATAATATACAATGGAGTTTAGGGACCTAAAAATAAGAAACCTTAAAATAATTCAAGGGTTCCCCGAGGACCCGGAATTAATTTTCTCATAATAAAATAAAATAAATAAAATTTGAAAAATAAAATGTAACAAAAACACTCAACAAGAAGAAATAAAATCACAAAAAATCTGAATTTATTTTATTATTAAAATAAGATCATTTTCTATACAAAAAAATATATATAAATCCCTATAAAATAGGGATAGGATAAATATGTAACAAATAAAAAAAGATACAGCCAGATGGGATTTCTAAAAATCAGAAGAAAAAAATATTTTGCAAATTGATTTCAATCGTGGTTATATTTCAAATAAAAGAATTTTAAATTTAAAATAAATGGGATTGAATATATGTGCAAGCTTGACTTTGTTATTTAATTTTAATACCAAAAGTTTAATATAATTTGGGGCCTCTTTGGAGACAAGGAAAATGTTACATTCAGTCCCGTATAATGACCGCACACATTTTGATTTTTAAAAATATTTTTAAAGTTTAATTGAGTATATTTTAAGATAGTTAAGTATATATTATATTCTGCGTTTTACACAAAAAATGTGGGAAGTTTTTTTTCCACAAATCTAAAATGGGACATAGGATTTCCAAAAAAATTTTACATAAAAATTAATCTTAGCATCTAGATATTAAAAAACAAATTTGAAAATAAAAAATTTCTGTTAATTTGTCCTACAGCTGAAGAAAGGGAAAGGAAAGACGAAACGGAGGGGAAAATATATGGGGCTAGAGAGAGTAATTTCACATTCTAACACATTTACACGTGGAGCATATCTACTGGTTAGCTACAGGAACCACAGAGGATCCCATCCCCTGGCCCAGAGCCAAATAACTAGGCCCAGATCATGGCCACGGGCCCTGGCTCTGGCTCTGGCTTGGGCCCATGGACGGGCTGCGGACCTTGATGTCAAACAAGCTTCTTTTTTTTTGTTTTTTCTTCTTTCAATATGTAATTGTATATTAATGTTTAAATAAAAATTAAAAATATAATATTGAAATTAATTGAATGTGCCATGTCTGTTGGAAAAATGTTTGCATCCTATAGATTTCAAAAATAAAAAATAAAATGAATGAATTAATTAAAAAAACTACATATTACATTATATTTTTTTCAATGATAGATCGATGCTCGGTGTGCGATCCCCTCTTTGACCTATCTAAAGTGGCCCACATGGACTTATCGATCAGCCCAAATGGGCCCAATTCTGGCTTGCCCGTGGGTCGGGTCAGGCTCCTAGAAGCAAGCCCGAGCCCGGTCCACCCTCAGAACGGGCCGGGTCAAGCGGCTCGGGTTTTCAGACTTCAAACCAAATGATGACCCCTACCCATAATCATCCTATTTAATAGGATAAGCAGAATAATAATAATAATAATAATAATAATAATAATAATAATAACAACAACAACACTAATGTTGATTCAGCAAAGACATGAAAATCACTTCTTACCGCAAGAAGGTTCAATTGCCTGTATTTAGCTAATGGCCATCCTGATCAATGTCTAGATTTTTGTCGATAGATTCACAAAATCTCTGTAGACAAATGTGATTCATCCTATTTGACTACATATTCTTTCCGAACACCATCAAATGTGAATATCAATTCTTCTTGAAAATCATTGCTACAAGAATATCTTCATTGATGAAAATCTATTTTTAGGCGTCATATACATAATCTCCTACCCGGACTATGCCACACCTTAAAATACACAAGCCAGTGGTGGAGAGGCAGTGTTTTTGTGCATTTCAAAACTGTTGAGTAAATTCCTTTTAAAACAAGGGCAATGCCAAAACCTAGTAAAGCCACAGATTCAAACCAGTATGAAAACACAGAAAAAATATTCTGCAAACAATTAAGAGAGGATTAGAAAAACATATCAGTTTGGTGGAAGCGAGCAGAGACACTCTGTCCTCGGTGAATAAGGCCCCCTCACGCACAGGGTTGACGGCTCCTACCACTGAGAGATACGACCACCAGGGTTATGCCTCCTCGGGGTGCGAGCTACGAGGAGACCACAGTGAACGGCCGCGATCCTTTCAGATGCTCAGATCAGACAGGGAGAAATAAGAGGGATGTAGACCAGTCTTCTATAATGGAAAACCCGGAACAGAAGAAGAACATAAAAGGAACAAAAGAAGAAGACTCGCTGTAGGTGGCTCTGGACTTGTGAGTTTCGCTGATGATGAATGGAGAATCATACGACCCCTTTATATAGGCAGTCCAGCAACGTTCGAAAACGTTTAAAAGGAGAACCGACGAATTAAACACGCCCATTAAAATTGTCGACCAATTAATTGCGCGCATTAAAATTGTAGCCGACCACTTAATCGCGCTTATTAATTAAATTAATTCACGCAACCGACCAATTAATTGGAGCTGTTTTGGAAACGTTTTTGGACGGTTCTGGAAACTTGTTGGTTTTAGAAACATTTTGAATTTTGAATTCAAAATTAGGAGTGACAAAAAGAAACTCACACGCATGGCCAAGCCCGAGCCCGCGGAAGGGATTTCCACCCCCCCTGCGCGCGCATGCGGGCGCGCCCATGTGTGGCCCGCAGCCCGACCCGGCCCGCCTCGTGCGCAGGCGCGACGTGCGAGCGCGCACGCCCGGTTAACTAGTTTTTCCACCAGAAATCCAAGCCCACGGGTTAATGGGCTGGGCCTCGTGTGCGCGCGCGTAGGGGTGAGGCCCAACAAGTCTCAATAAAGGATTGGTGTGTCCCAATGTATAAGGTGAAAGAAAAAAGTGGATATAACCGATGTGGGACTAAATTGTTGGAAAGGGAAATTGGTATACCCAATTTTTGGTCAACCAAGGAATGGGTCATATAAATGGGCCCAATACTAACAAAAACACCAAAAAAATTGCCTACCATTTCAGTGTTTTAACGCTACCATTTCAAATGAATCGCAACCATGAAAATTATGTTTGGATGGGAGGTAGTTCTTTGGTGTTTTAAAATGCAAACTCACCCCAATCTCGAAACAAGTCCTTAGTAGTAGTAGTAGTTTTTTTGTGGTACTTAGGATTGTTGTCATGTTCAAGGCCTTGTGTACCAAAAATAAAGGGAAAAGGAGCACCTCCCTGTTTGCCGACTAGTTCTTCCATTCTTAAGGGCACCGGTGGAGGTGGGAATTTATTATGAGAAGGATGACTTTTACTTTTACTTTATTTGTTCTTAAGAATAATAGGTGATGCTAATTTTGTACAATGAAGTTTCATTTTTATTATACACAAAGGACTAAAATATTCGTATTACCAAAAAAAGGGCATTATATAAAAAAAAGATAAGTTAATAAAAACTATGAAATATTTTTTTCAAAAATAGAGATTATATCAAGCAACTGGTTGAACATTTGTTTGAATTCTATTTTTTATATTAAAAATCGCTCCTTCACTTCTTCGTATAACTCCTCAGATTTAAATGAAAATACACGAGAGATCTATATGTAAATTATTTTTTTCCTTTTTCTTGAGAGATCATATAGATCGTAGGGAGTAAAAATGACTTTAAATGAGGAGTAAAATCCAAAACGAAGAAGTGAGGGAGCATCGTTATGATTTGCGGGGAGTTAAAAATAAAAAATCCATTAAAAAAATAATAAAATACACCATTTCCCCCCTTTTTCAGATCATCTAACATGATAACCATGTGAGAGCAAGCTAGCCATTTCCCACTCCTATGTAAACATTATTGGGTGCGGCTATAGCCACCCCACAAACTCTCCTACCCACCCCTTTTATTTATAAAAAAATATTTTGTTACATTTTTTCTCACACCTAACCCACTCCAACACTACCCACCCCAATGGACCCTACCCACCCTAAACATTACCCACCCCACACATCCCCCATAAATATATTACCCACCCCACAATTAAAATAATAAAGCTCGCGCTCTTTTTCTCTCTCTTTCCATTCGACATGCTCCATGTCTTCCGTGTATAATTTGGTTCGACATGATCCATGGCTTTCTGGAATCAGAAACCTTTGAAATGTTCTGTATTCCGTTCGATAGCTCAATGTCTTCCATATTTAATTTGGTTCGACATGGTCCATGGTTTTTTGGAATAAAAAGCATTTGAAGTGTTTTGTATCCCGTTCGACATGCTTCATTCTTCCGTGTTTGATTTGGTTCGACATGGTCCATGGCTTTCTGGAATCAGAAACCTTTGAAGTGTTCTGTATCCCGTTCAACATACTTCATGTCTTTCGTGTGCGATTTGGTTCGACATGGTCCATGGCTTTCTGGAATAAAAAAACATTTGTCTCCGTTTGGAACGGGAATATGACTTATTCTTAGGTATATATTTATTCCGGCATAAGTGATAATAAAGTGATTTTGTGTTTGGTTGTGTTTTGAATTATTCTCGTTGGTAAATGTATAAATAAATGTTTTGTTGTGTGGGTAAAATGTGTACAAAGTATGGATAAAAATTTATAAAAAGTGAAAAAATAATGATAGTAAGTTGACATGTGATTTATAAGAGGTGATGACAGTTAATTTGATGTAGGCCCACATATATTCTTTGGGTGGAATAACGAATGATAATTTTAATTTCAGGGGTAGGTTGAATTCCATATATACCACTTTATACTAATTTATTCTGATATACTTTATCCCTACCTATTCTATGTTTTCAAACACCATTTATCCCTTATTCCCCTTTATACCACATTATCCGGGGGTTTGAAGTGTTCTGTATCCCATAAAACATGCTCTATGTCTTCCGTGTTTGATTTGGTTCGACATGGTCCATGGCGTTTTGGAAAAAAAAAAACATTTAAAGTGTTCTGTATCCCGTTCGACATACTCCATGTCTTCTATGTACTTGATTTGGTTCGACATGGTCCATGACTTTTTGGAATAGTGGATGGGTGGGGTGAAATGATTTGGGTTGAATATTTATATAAAGGGGAGCTTAGGAAATGGAGATACATACCTGGGTGAGTAAGTTAAAGAGGTGGGTAGGAGAGCTTTTGGGGTGGCTATAACCGCACCCAATATTATTTCGTTGGAGTTGATAAAATACTTTGGGCACGTTTGGATGCAGTGATTATTTGCACGTGTTTTTCTGCACATGCAAATTTTACATTGCAAATTTTACATTGCACGTGCAGGAAAACTTTGTACATTGTTTACACATGTTTGCCTGTTTTCATGTTGTGCTATCATTTACACACATGTTTTTGTTAGTATTGTTTGTCTCAAATGTGAAAAGTTTGTATATGGCCAATTTATTATGTTAAAAAATAATAATATTATATATATATAAAGTAGTTTTTCATAGATTATCCAATATATTATTTTCTTAAAAATATATTATATATAAAAAATTTAAATTTAAATATTGCATATATTAGTTTTTTTAATTTATATTAAGTCAGTGGATTAAAAAAAAGTTCAAATATAATATAATATAAATAAAAATTAATCTGATTTTAACTAACAAATAATCTTACAAGGTTTTTTTTATATTTTATAAATAACAATTTTGTTGGATAATATCTATGATAGTTAGTTAAGATTTCTTGATAATAACATTTATATTTTCATATCACATTAATATTTATAATTCACACAATTATATTATTGTAAGTTATGTAAATTTATAAAATATATTATCTATTTTAATTCTTAAGATAAGATTAGGAGATGAAATATTTGTTTTGGATAATATGGATTTTAATAAATTTGTTAGAGGGTAAAAATGTAAAATTGCTTTATATACACTTGAGAGGTGTGAAAATTAAATATGGTGCAAATGAAAACACATGGGTTGGTTGGGATTTTATTTGCCCCATTTAATGGGGCAAATGAAAACCCTGTATTTTATTTGTTACATTTTAAATATCATAACCAAACAAAATATTATGTTTGACCATGTGCAATTGAAAACCCACCCCCATTTACACAGTATCCAAACATGCTCTTTGTTAATGAGAAAAATAAAAATATTTTGTTAACAAATCACAGTATACGTAGGGGAGGATTATACAATGTTGTTTCAGTGTTAGCTAATGAGGTTCTTCTAAATGTTATATGACATGGATGCTAAAAATAAAAATAACTAAAAGAACTGAATATTAACATATTACTCTCATAAATATAAAAACTCAACCAATAAACCATTTAGTGCGCAACTAAAATTAATTATCAACATATCTTAACAATAAAAATGCATCAATATTTCACCAAACCAAAT
The DNA here is from genome assembly GCA_030737845.1 of Acorus calamus. NCBI lineage: Eukaryota > Viridiplantae > Streptophyta > Magnoliopsida > Acorales > Acoraceae > Acorus > Acorus calamus. The sequence continues at coordinate 32,072,782 of CM060866.1, forward strand.
CAAAAGTCAGTTTTAAAAAAGGAATTACAATCAATTTTTAGAAAAAAATTGAGTGAAGGCAGCCGCCCCACCCGACCGGGTTCGGATCCTCTGGGGCAAAGACACATGGATTTTCTGTGCTACCCAATACAAAAGCAACACCTGTATTTTGTAATGTCAGATGGCACTAAAGAAGAAACATGCGCTACCCATGCCTACCGGGCAGCCGGGGTGTGGTTACAAATTTTTTTATTATCACTATATATATATACACACGCGCGCGCGAGCGATTCAGTGCGGGAATGCGGGAAACGACGTCGATCGTTCATCGCGGGTCCATCGTATCCAACGGTCGGTGAATCGCACCCGACCGTCATGCATGGACTATGATCGACGGCCCGTGATCGCTTCCCGCACGACTGCATCCCGCACTGAATCACTCCCTATATATATATATATATATTAAATTTTATTTTTCAGCGCTAATGTGTTGTAACTTGAGTTTAAAATTTTGAGCGTTGATATGCGCAACCAGTTTTGCAGTCTCATACGCTATAATAACGTAATACATACTACACTATCATAATATATGAGTTTTATCATACTATATTACTCAACTTTTTTTTTCATTTTTTTACTTTGAAAAAAAAAATATTAATTTATTTTAATATATTTCATTTCATTTCATTTTTTACTTTAGAAGTTGTGAGTATATGATTTTAAAAAAAATAGAATAGATTATAATTGAGTTCGTAAGAAAGCTGCGTGTATCTTTTATCAAGCCCGCTTACAATGAATGAATCATGAGCCGACTTTAAGGCGATTTGTTGGTACTACTCACGTTTTTCACACCCGCCTAGTAATATGGGCAACAAAGCAATCCAACTCTGCATGGCCGCCGCACCCACCACCCTCCTCCGCCGCCGCAACACCCGCACCGCCACCCCAATCTCATCCGCCCTCCTCCTCATCTCCCTCCCCTCCTCATAAACCATCACCCTCCTCACCACCTCCTCCACCGCCTTCGCCCCAACAACCTCCCTCCTCCTCCCCCACTCCCTCACCGTTACCCCCACCCCGAGCACCTCCGTCACCAACATCGCGTTCCGCGGCTGGTCCGAGTGCATCGGCCACGCTGCCATAGGCACGCCCATGCTCAGACTCTCCACGCACGAGTTCCACCCGCAGTGGCTCATGAACCCCCCCGTCGATTCGTGCCCCAGTATCTCCACCTGTGGCGCCCACCCATCCAAAACCACCAACCCACGTCCGCGCACCCTCCGCTCATACTCATCCGGCAATCTCAACCCTTCCTTGTCGTGGTCAGCGAATATGTCCCCCTGTCGGCCTCGCGAAGGACCCACAGGAACCGTTGCTCGCTCCGCTGGAGCCCGATCGCGATCTCGCGCACCTGCTCCTCCGAAAGCGACGACGTCGTACCGAACGAGACGTACATGACCGACTTCGGGGGCTGCTTGTCCAACCATTTCAGGCACTCGTGCCGCGCGGGCCCGCCTATCTTTATCGGGTTCAGCGGACCCACTGCCCATAATTTCTTGTCACGCGCGAACGGCTCCCGCGCGAGGAGGTCGAGGTACCGACCCTCCATCGGGCGGCACGTGTTCAAAAGCCGGCCCGAGACGGAGGCCGCATCCGTCACGCGGTGCCGCCTCCGTATGAGGTCCATGAACGTGTCCGTGAAGCACCCGTCCGTGGAGAGTTTGGGGAGCTCCGGGAAGAGCGCGGACGCGTCCGCGCCGCGCGACTCGTACTGGAAGAAGAGGCTGGCGAAGGCGGAGACGCTGTGGAACGCGTTGGCCTCCGCGTTTGGCACGAGCGAGGCCTCGCGCGCGGCGAAGGACATGAGCGCGTCGTGCACGACTACCACGCGGAGGAAGGTTTTGGAGAGGGCGCGGAGGAGGTCGGCGAAGGGCGCGCGAAGGGCGTCGGAGGCCTCGAACGTGGGCTGGAGGTGGGCGGGGAACTTGTTGGGGGTGGTGGGGTCGGGGGGAGGGGAGGTGAAGGGGGGCGTGGGGAGGTCGTGGAAGCGGACGGGGTGGCGATGCGGGTCCCAGCCGTGGACGCGGAGGCGGACCTGGCGGTTGTGGGTGGCGGTGCCGACGAAGTGGACGGAGAGTCGTCCGCGGCGCGAGAGGAGGCGTGAGAGGTGGAAGAGCTGGTTCAAGTGGCCTTGGGCGGGGAAGGGGACTACCACCACTGCTACCGCCGCCTCGGGCGGTGGTGGTGTGTCCTTGTTGGAGGAGATGCCGTCCATGTTTTGAACGTTGGTTACTGCCAACCTGACCATGTGAATGGTTTTGGATGCGGAGCCGGCTATGTGTACGTGTGAACTTTGTTATAGTGATGTTGTGAGTGATTACGTTTTTATATAGGGAAGTGGGGAATGAAAGGAAGGGGAAAAAACGGAAAGAGAGGGTACAATGTAGGGACAAAGTGACAATTAGATCCCAAGGAACTAAATATCACTTTTTTCATGATAGAAGAAAAACATGTTCTATTTTTATTGTATTTTATTTTTTTATGTTTTTTTAATAGAATTTAGATAACTTCAAATGTCTCTGCCCCGAGTTTAGGTGTGACATAGAGTCATTCACTCTTTAAAATTATATCGGAATGAATAACTATTCATGTCATAATAAATAACTTTATTTAGTTAGCTTTTTTATTTAGAAACATAAAAATGATTTTTTTAATTATTTAATTTACTTAAGAAAACGTGTGATATATTTTTTAGATGTGCGTGAGTGTCATATGAGATAAATTTATTTAAATGATATAAAAGAGTATTTTTATCTATTAACATAAATGAGCCTTAATAAAAATTTCTAGCCCTTCCATATAATAGTTGTCCTAGTTTGTGCTAATTTGTCTCTGTATAACTATCAAAATTTTATTCTTACAAAACAAATAATTTTTTTTTGTCTAGTCCCTCTTATTTTTGGGTTATTCTGCACCTCAAACAGGATACATGAATCATAACATATGTGTTCAATGTTTACACTGAGTGAAAAAGAGACTTTTCACATATACAATTATTTAAAAATGAGGGGAGAAATTCTAGGCTGATTATGAAGTCTTGGACTACGAAATGAATGCAACGTGAGGCAATTGAGGGAACGCATGTGTTTCCACTTTCAGAAATTTGCGTGAAAAAGATGTGTGATGGCTTGCTAAGTTGCTATCACAAAAGTCTATATATTTCTCAAATATTTTCACAGAAGGCTACTTTTGTTAATTAATTTTTTTCAATTTAAATAACTATAAATCAATTCCCCTTGACAACTCCATTTTTTGCCGTTAGATTTTATTTTTAGATCTACATTAGTGTTTAGTCGAGTTTTAATATGCTAGACAGTGTAGACCTTGATTTGAATCAATCCATGCAATAAAAAGTGAAGTCTTTTGTTATATTTGTCATTTTCCAATCGATTTTTTTCATGATCTGTATTTTCTTCTGTAACTACATAATAATACTTGTCTATAATAAGTTCACTGGAGGAATATGTCAACATTATTATTTGGTTCACTTTGGAATTCAGGTGGGTTGGATCAGAATACTGGAGTTCAACATAAACTAATAAATTAATCAAAGTTGGGGCAAATCAACCCAAATCTAATAAGCTAGACCCTCAAATCCCATGAGGTCAATCTGGGAATAGATTATTGGGTTTAAGTTGGGTTTGAGTTGAATATAAATTTAGTTTTCAAATTAAAACAACATTATTTTGAATGATTTAAACTCTATAATAATCATAAAGATGAAGATAAAATATGACAAAGAAGATAATAGTGAAATAAAACTATAATTATAGATTTTATGATAATAATAAACTAGATAATCCATATTTTGTCTCAAAAATAACTATTTTAAATCACTGCTCACCACATTAAATTTAGATCTGAGCCTCCAATCAAAGCCCAACAATAGATTCAGATTGTTTGAGATTTCATTTGGATTCACATTGGGACAACTTCTATAACTAAAAACACAGCATAATGCCACCGCGAATCCAAATGAAAAATATGTATTTGCATTCAAAGAGAAAAAGTGGTGTTGATAGAGCATTTAATTTGAGAAATCTGTAAAAGAAAGAATCGGTACTGCAGACCGCTTTTTCAAATGCGGAGGTTGAGAACGCGGTCCCAAATGGTCCCTGAGTTGTAGACAGAGTTAAACCCAAATATTAAAATCTCAAACAATTTAATTAAAAATTAGGTTAGATCAAATTCAACTCTCTCAAGTTGGGGTACCACTATGCTAAATCTGTTGCCTTTGTCAGTCTCCCATGACAAAAAAACCAGGAAATGCACACATGGGGATCTGATGGGGGACCCACCGCACGTAACACACATTGATATTCAACTGGATGTCTGAACACTAATCTCTATACAATCATTCCATAAAATCTCTCACCTAATAAAACATATGAACCACGTGATGAAAACCTAGGGCCTCCAATTTTTCTCTTAAAAATGGGAAAATATTGTTGGATCTTGTTGGACTCTTTTAAAAAGAAAGATGGGATCTCTTTTTTATTTTTTTGGATATAGATTCTTGTTCAATGATATTCATAAACTAAACCTTTGCTCATCGGCAAAGTTAGAAGAGGGCAAAGTTGGAAGACACAGAGAATATTTCACTGTTGAGTTTTAGCGGTCATTATTAATTATACTCTCATCTTTTTGTGAATCTAGATCTAGTCAGACCTAGTATTACTAATAGTGAACTGTATAACTTATGAATCGAATTATACAGTTTCTTAATCGAAGTGTACAGAAAGTGACATTGTACCCAACAATTAATCGTAAAATTTGATTCATAGATTGTACAGTTCAATACTAATTGAATTGATCGAATTCATTCCTAATTGGATCCAAACTTTCTTTTTGTTTCATGTTCATGATTAGGCGGAAGTATAACTGATGTGCAATTTTTTTGTTTGTTTTTATCGAACTAATTGTTTGTCAGTTTGTCGGCACCGCGTGCTTCATGTATAAAATATAAGCCTCTTTTCCATGGATAATTATTGTTATACATGGACGTTTATATATGTTGTGTACTGTAAATATTCCATGATTAGTAATTTCTTTTTATTCGATACAATTTGAGAAAGTAATATAAAAATAATTAAATTATTTTCAAAATGTAATCCATCGTTATTAAAAAAATTCATATAATTTTTTTTTATTGTTGAATATGAATGCTGCACAAATAATTCATAACAATTTTAATTTTAAATTATAAAATCTGTGAAGATTTCAAGTATCAAATATATTGTTCGATTGAGCCGTATGTTTTTTAGTTAGATCTTTTTAGTCATCTGGCTCTAAAGACAAGTTGGATTAATTTAAGAGTTTTTATTTTTAAGTCCTCATAAACTATATGATTTAGTATTCAATTCCTTACTTCTTCATATTTTAATTTAAGTTTCTATATTTAAAAAATATGTTTCTTTTTAGTCTCTCACAGAGACTAAAAAGAAAACCAAATAATTTAGAGATAGGTCCCCCCCAAATACTAATAAAAAATATACTTTTAAATCTAAGGATTTAAATTGAAATATGAAGAAGTGATGAATAAAATCAATAATCATATAGTTTATAGGAACTAATCAATAAAAAAAAAACCCTTACTTTAATTGTCGGCTCGTTCCATGGAAGCAAAGTGGAATCTGCTTTGCATTGCATGCCATGAAATTTGGAGTTAGGAGTCGCATCAATTGATATTTATATGTTGATGTAAATCTACATTATATTATAGTTAATGAAGAAGACAGGATAACCATATGTATATTTCCAATTGTCAATCAATTCAAAGTAGATACTGATCTAAAAGGTATCGGCAACGGGCCGGCCCTGCGCGCATTTTAAACATCTTATTTTTTTATTTTAAAATTTTAAATTGTTTATTTGTATGCAAATATTAAAATAACACATAATTAAAATATAATGTTGAAAAAAAATATTTACATTTATTAAATTTTTAAAAATAAAAATATTGAATGAAATAATTATTTGAAAAACTAAATAACTATATATACCTAATTGGGTTGGCACTTACATAAATGTCAATAATTTACATGATTCAACTACAATTTAAATAAAAATTATATAAAATTACATGTGACTCATTTATTGTATTGTCTCCCTCAGAACTACGGGTCGGGCCTGTAGATAGGCCTGCGGCCAGCCGGAAGTGGCCCAGTTTGGGCGGACCTGCTAGCTGTGCTCGGCCCTAGAATCAGGCCCGGCCCGGCCCTACTTGAAAACAGGCCGGGTTTTAGCCCTATAGGCCCGGACCAGGCTTTCGGGCCTCGAGCCTTTTGGGGACGTTACTTTGAAAAAAAAAAAGCACTTGTCACCCCCTGAATTGTAAAACAGAGCCAACCGTTTTTTCGTACAAAAATGTGCTTCAAAGGATATGTTCTTTTGCCCATCCATTCATTCATTGCCTTGAAAAGATAAAAGGGAAACATCCAAATAACCCCTTGCCAACTGAAAGAAATCCAAATAAATCATTGACTTTTTTTTAAAATTCATATAATCCCATGAAAACACTCATGTAAATCTAAATAGCCATCTGAATTAATTTTCATTGATTAATGAGAAATATTATGTGAATATTCTATTAGGTTAACTCTGGCTAAAAACACAGTATACTAAAAAAAACTCATATAATGTGTTGAAAATGTGAAAAATTATCTACAATGACGAGTTTATTCATCTAAATTAATTATACAACTTTATCTGGAAGGGTGAAATTGTCATTTACCGATGATTTTGCATTTTTAGCACACTTTTTTTTTTGTATACTATGTAAACAGTTAAGGTTAACAAAACTAAATACTTGTAAAATACTCCTTATCAGTCAAATAAAATTTAATTCAGTGGGCTATTTGGATTTAGATGTGTTTTCAAAGGGTTGTATGGATTTCAAAAAAATCAAAGGGTTATATGAATTTCGGATAGTTTATAGGGGTTTGTATGAATTTTTCCCAAGAAAAAGAAATATATAGTGGGTCTCTGTCACGTATATATCAGATGAACTGTAGAAAATAGAGGAAGAAAAACAACACGTTGTGCATGTTTTGGCATCTCTGACTTTCATGACTTGTGACATGCAACCACCAGATTGTCGCCTGGTCTTGGGGCAAAGAATTAATTTATCAAACCGTCGTCGAAGCGTCGTCGAAGCAATTTTGTGTGTCGTGTTTGGTGAACTCAAAAGCAGACACAAAAAATGATGTTGATTCCTGGCCCTTTGTGGACCTTGCCATTTACTTGAACACTGTTTTGAAATGCGGCCTTGCGACCGCATATGCGGCCGCACACGCGGTGTAAGCCTACCGCGTGCTATTATGCGGGAATTGGTCAAGGCCCGACGGGAATATGATGCGCCCGCTAGGCGGGCGCATGGGTTTGAAAAAAAAAAGAAAATTTTGCATATATACCCTCTTAAAAAATTAAGCATCTATACTTAAAAATGCATTTAAACCCCTGTGTCTGTCTGAAATTTCATTATGCCCTTGTGTTTGAAATTTTAATGAATTAATTGATTACATTTCTTCAAATTTACCTTGTTTCCTTTTTTATGATTATCACTATATAATTATTTTTTATTAATAAAAATTTACATAACCGCATATACTCCCCTTTGTGGCATATACTGTGCTATACCCGCAGAGCATACCCATTTCAGAACATGCTTGAATTCGATAAGAGCTGAAGGTTCGTGTATACCTCTATCTCCTAGAAAAAGTGAGTTACATGCATTATTAATTTTTTGTTTAACGTTTGTTAATAGAAATGGATTTATTTAATTCATTATAAATTGATATATACTTTTTATTATAGCATATATTTTATTACATGAGGTTTATTATTTAAAATAAATTAAAATACGAGCGAACCATTTTTAATAGTATTTATTTTATAGTGTTCAGATTCTCTTGATTCCATATATATTGGGTGGTCACGTGATTAGATAGATTCAAAAACAATAAAGAAAAATTATGCGTATATGTTTGTTTATTAACTTATTTATTTTTATCATCATTTAAAAGTGAGTATTTTTTTTTTTTGCTTTTAAGATTGTCTCATCCTTTTGAAATTAAACAATATCTTTTTTGTTGCTTTTATTTTTTCTTTGCAGCCATTCCCGTGGAACATTATTTGGGGGTTGAATTTTATGATGGACCCACAAGTGACATAGTGATAGCATAGAGAATGAAAAAATCATGGATTTTTTTAGAGAAGGTTCTGTTTTTAGAGAGCACAAAAAAATTTAAAAAAAAATATTTTTTTATTAATTCAAAAGATTTATTATATAAGAGTATTGAAACACGTTTTTTTGTCACAAAAGTAAACAATTCTCAATGACAAGATTGAAGATTTAAAAAAAAAACTAGTAAAACATAATAGCAAAACACTTAGCCCCCGTTTGGGTAATGGGTTAAGCGAGAATAAGGGTGATATAAGGGTGGTATAAAAATGAATAGGGAAAATAGTTGTTTGTTTGTAAAGTATAACTTCGTATTATTAAGCCAGTTTAAATGAATATAAGAGAGTATAATAATTCTAAGTAACTCCTATGATAAGCTATACTTAGTTTATCTAATCTCATAGATAAGTGGGGTCCACCTATAAATTAAAAAAAAAACACATCTTATTCTCATCACATCAAATCACCTATCAACACATCTTATACATCAACAGGGCTCACATGTCAAATAAACTTTTTACACCTTATTTATATTTTATTCTTCATCAATCAAACAATTCAACCTTTATTCTTACATTTTTCAATTAGAATAAAAAAAATACAACCAAATATAAGATCTCTTATTCATGTAGATTTATTATATATAATGACATAGTGCTATCCAAAATAACTCAATTTCTCAATTCCAACCGGGCCCTAAAGTTCAAATTTCATTTACCAACTGTGAAAGTATATTAATATGCCTTTAAATGATGAAATTTACACAAATAATAAATTATTCTAAATGGTAAATTTTCAGGAAACAAACTGACTTCGGATGATTTTTTGAATATCTAGTGATCCACAATTCGTGCTACATCAATGACTTGCTAACACCCTCCTAGCCCCGCTTATGAGGATCATATAGTATTTGTTTTTCTAATCCTAAAATGAAGTGATATTGGCTAGGCCTGGGTCCGGTACAGGTCGGGTCGGTGTGGATCCGGACCTGATCTGTTTGATTGTTGGGTCTTTCGGGTCGGGTCAGGTCGATCCATTAACAAGTTCATGTTAGACAAAGAAAGGTTGAAGAACTTTTTAAAGGACTAGGACTACAATGGCTTCATTTTTTCTTTTTAATAGAATCTAGTGTATTATAAATGATTCTTTAATATTTTAATTTTTAAATATTTTATGAGGGCACATTTCGAATATGGTTTGAATTATTATACTTTTACGAGAAGTCAAAAGCCTACTCCCAATACTCTCTTTCTGTTTTGCCATCTCTTTTGCACTAATATAGTATATAAAATCATCTAATGTAATATACGTGATAAATTATCTCAATGTATAATATATTTAAATATACAAACACACACAATTTATATAAATATATATTTTATTGTTTATAAATAAATGTATTTAATATATATATATATTTTAAAAGTGTACGGACATCAATGGGCTGAACATATTAAAAAATTCCTAACAAACCGGCCCATTTTATTCGTAAGATGGGGGCTGGGTCTTAGGCTGTTACCACCAGATAAAAAAGGAAAAAGAAAAAGAAACATACAGTCTCCATTGCAGTCCCAATTACAGTCTATTCCATTTTTCTTCTTTTTTTTAAAATTATGCATTCACCTTTTGAAGTGCATGCTGTTATATGAAATGAAATATATACTAAGATACATTAGTGTATTTATTTTCATAATAAAAAATAAAAAAATATGTTATTTACTATGATAGGATCCATACACTATGATAATGCAGTATATCCTACGTTATTATAACGTATGAGACTGTAAAACAGGCTGCAAAAAAGACCACGTGTATTAGTGCTCAAAGGAAAATGATATGTTCGTTCCTTTGTGTGGGTCCAACCATAGTTTAGACTTTTTTTTTTAATCATACACTCTTCAAATGAAATGCATATTGTTATATGAAATGAATTATATATTAAAATATAATAGTGTTTTTTTTTTACTTTGAAAAAATAAAATTCTCTTACGCCATACACTATGATGGGGCTACGACTTAAGCTATAAAACGAACTAAGTATATCAGCACTCACTAGAAAAATATACTAAGAACAACCCCACGAAACCAGACTGTTCGCTTTGAATGGGAGAAGAAGGGAGGAATAGTCGAAATAGGGGAGAATATGACCAAAAAGTTGTTTGCTTATAAGAAATAGTATGGTATAATTATGCTAGAATATGTAAGAATAATATTGGTATTTCAAGTTCTTTGGAATTGTGTTATTTAGCCAATTTATTCTACTAATATAAAAGGGGTTCACATGTCAATTCACATATCATCATCTTTATTAAGTTAGGGAATTCACCTGTCAAATCAAATTTTCATATTTTATCAATTTTAATGAACATTTTATTTACTTTTTATCAACAACATATTTATTATCAATAAAATAATAAAAACTTTATTATTACATTTTCCAATGAAAATAATAAAAAACACAATCAAGCAAAACATGATTTAATATTTACTTATATTAGAATAGTTATCTATTCTAGAAATAGTTTATGTCGTTACTCAAACGGGGGTGAGTTTTCTCTGTAATTATCAAGAAACTACTAGACACAGCCAATTCAGTGCTAAATATAGTGAGTATGTTTTTATTTTAATAAAAATTGTTTATCTCGTATACTGAATATGTACCCTATAAAAGTGAAGTATGCTGCTACTAATAGTATATCTTGTATATTGAATATGCATACTAAGGGGTGGTTTGATAAGGGGATAAATAGTGGGATAAGGGAGAATTATGGGGATAAGTGAGTGAGAGTATAACTTATCACCATTTGATATAAAATATAATAAAAATAAACGGCGAATAATTGTCCCAATTTGAAATTGAAAATGAGATGTTCAACCTAAAGGTTGGATAACATTTATCATTACTTTTATTTCAATTTTATCAAATATGAATATGAACAAAATTGATGAGTTTTTTATTCTAAAAAATTTAGACCGCTTATCATCAAAACCTTAAACTCTTTGTCAAACTAGCCCTATGAGTGTTCTATTTATAGTACCCTAAGCCTCCGTTTATTTACAAAATATGGCTTATTCTTGGGTTTACAATTATTCCGGCATAAGTGAGTATAAATAAAGATAAAATGCTTTTGTGTTTCGTTGTGTTTTGAATTATTCTCGTTGGTAAATGTAAGAATAAATTTTTTGTTGTTTGAGTAAAATGTGAATAAATTATAGATAAGGATTTATAAAAGGTGAAAAATAATAATAGTTGATTTGATATGTGATTTATTTGAGGTAATGACAATTGATTTGACAGTGGATTAACATATTCTTGAATAACATGGAATAATTTGATTCTACCATTAGCTCGGAATGGTTATCTAGAGTTATGCCAGCTTATCGGGAAACTTCTTATGCATGAATATTCTAGCTTTCCAATCAAGTTAAATCCCCTATTCCAGTCAATACTACTTTATTCTTAGATTTATTCCCAAAACAAACATGCATTTGGTTGTGCGATTGCAAAACTGATTATGTAAGAATCTGAGTTTTAAAACTGATTCTGCAGTAAGTTTACTTTCTCATCTTTTGAAAATTGTAGTTTTTTTGTACTATTTGTTTGAAATCTGAGTACAGTAAGCTGCTATAGTAAAACTATTTAGTTGTATTATTACAAAAGCAACTTCCTGCAATCGCAAATACTGCGCAATCACGTCAATTAAACCAGTCATTAATTCCCAATCTCCAAAAGCAGGTGGGCCGGGTCAAGTGTCTGAATGGATGGAATTAAACCATCGGGGGCGTGAACCCGAAAGGGGCTTGATTTTCAACTATTTACAGAAAAACCGGCATTAATGACGCCCCGAACTCCCAATCTGGAGGTAGATGTCAGCTATTGAACGTCCGTATTTTTCCATTCCATTTTTCGGCCCTCGGACTATTTTTAGTAACTTTTTAGAAGGTATCTCCTTCATAATAATTGGGCCGAAATCAAATCCCACGATCTTCTAAGTCTAGAGTTAGTTATAACAAACTTTCGTTTTTGCTATTTTTAGTAAGTTTTTCCCTATTATAAAAGGGAAGCTCTGTTTTTAACTTTTATCAATATATTTCTAGGCTGAATTGTGGTTTGTTGGATGGAATATTTATTTTAGTTTTTCGCTGGGCTGTGTGCTTTCATCTGATGGATGGGCTAGTCCGTTTTGCAGTTCAGATTCCCAGCCGCCTATACAGTCTACTAAAGGAAATGTTCTAGTATAATATATATGTTTTCACTCGTACAGTGTATGAAAAATATAAAAAAATTCATTGTTTTAGAAAAAATATATCTACTAGTTTATTAAGACATATATTAAATTTTTTATAATACTATATATTTCATTATATAAATATATATTTTTTTATAAAAAAATCACCGGTTTGGATGGAGATACAAGGCAAATATAATGAAAAATAAGCATAGATGGGTATTTTATCACGTATTTCAACGAGAATAACTAAAAACACAAACAAAAACAGAAAATCTCTTATTCTTATGAAATCGCTATTTATATATGTAGAAGCCATAATATGTCACACCTTAGGGTCTGTTTAAAAGGTCATACCGTCCCGGCCCATCATATTCTGTCATAACACACCACCATCTCAAGTCGGGCCAATAAACAGTCTGGTCGGACTCCCGACTAGACCTGGGTGAATGAGGGCATAGCTCTTGTCCGACTTGAATCAAAAGCACGGAGTCCGCATCGGCTGGATATTAGAAATCCCAATGAATATTCCCTGACACAGTGGCTGTAACAAACTGACAAAAAGTAGATCTCACGTGTCAACCGATTCAAGAGCCATGTGAAAGATTTCATCCCATGATATGTTCACACCTCCATGGCAATAGGCACACCCCCTCCCACTATAAATAGGAGGGCATCCCCTTCATTAAGTGGGGATGGAGGGATGGACAGAGAGGAAAAAAAAACAAGAGAACCCAAGACCCAAGCTTAAAATCCAATTTTAATAGAGATTGTGCTTGATCCTTTAACAAGGGTACGTAAGCAGCTTAAACTACATTAGGTTTAATCCAAACAAACATTCACGAATCGCTCCACCGTCGTTGCCTCTTCCACCGTCGTAGTCTTTTCGTGGATCTACCCAAACCAAGCCCGAACCATCCTCAAGTCCAGCCCATTCAATGAGGAGGACATTTTCACCTCCCACAACATCCGTATAGTTATCTATCCAGAATAATCCAATTCCTTTATCCAAACGGGGTATATGATTAGGGGCTGATGGGGCTACAATTGAAATCCAAGTCCGAATATCAAATTGGGCCCAAGCCCAGCCCACAGGAAACGTCTCATAAGACCCCAAGTGGCTCATCCCTAGTCAATTAGGGCCGGATAAAAAGGGAGTTTCTGATTGACTGAACACAATTCACTCATCCTACCGTGGAATCCATGGGACCATGATTTTTCAAACGGAAAATGATATCTTCTTCTTTCGTGATCGGTTCAAAATTATATGAATCAAATTTAGGGGGTATAACTTGGATTAGTAAATCTGATTCAATCCAATATAACCTGATTTTTGAAGGGTTTTGATTGGGATTTTAGTGTTCATATTCAACTTGAGTATGAAGTCTAAACTCAAGAAACTTGAACATACTTTGTGTTAAATTTAGATTGTAATTTTGGATAACCGCACCCAAAATAGTAAATAATTAATATAAATATTTTATATTAAATTATGATTGTTTAATTTGTGAGATAAAATATGAATTATTGATGCAGAATGGGTGACCGACGCGTTTCGAGAGCGATGAACCCGAAATTGTCTATTTTAAGATTTCTAAATATTTACAGAAAAACCAGCTAGTAGAAATAAATGGCGTCCCGAACTCAGAATTGCCTGAAATTTTTACTGGATGTAATATCGAGGAGATCTTCAAGAGTTGTCGCTACGCCACAACATGCCTTTATTTTTCGGCACTCAAAATTGTTTTTTTGCTATTTTTAGTAATTTTTAAGATTTAGCATATCTTCTTCATAATAAATCGGATTTGACCGAAATCAAATCCGAAGATCTTCTAGGATCCCCTAGAGTTAGTTATAATAAATTTCTATTTTTACTATTTTAAGTTTTCCCCTATTATAAAAGGGAGGCTTATAATCTAGGGTTTTCAACTTTCATTAATATATTTCTGAGCTTTATTATTCTCTTTTAGAATTGTGGTTTGTTGAATGATCTCAACATTTGTTGAATCTTTGTTTTAGTTTTTCGCTGCGTTAATTATTTTTTACTTAAAATCTATCAATTGCATAAATTTACGGGAATCGACTTTTGCATTCAAATATTTAAAATGTATGATACATTTTAAATGTCAAATCGAACTCAACCCAACTCGAATCAAATTCAAACCCCGAACCAAATCCAATGGATTGAGTTCTGTTTAAGCATAAGTCAGGTTGAATTTGGGTTAGCTTCTTTTAAATTCCGGTTTCGTTCAAAATTGGGTTAGCTTCCTCTAAATTCGGGTTTGATTCGGATTTCGATTAGAGCTGATTGTCATTTGCCCAAGGAAAGATCATATCCACATCAAAGTGGAGGTGAGACTCATGGGATAGTGTTTCCACATCACTGGTTATTTTATTTCATTTTATATATCGCGTTTATGTTTGTTTGCTTCGTTGTGTGAGACCTTTATATGAAATATACATGGAAAAAGCCATTCCAGCATGTTTTCGTGCGTTTGTTACAGGAATTATCACCATTGACTAAAGTGATGGAAAGCACTTCCACTTTCCTTTCCAAAAGGAACCTTTGAAGGCCTTCTGTTTTCATGGTCTTTCTTGGATCTATAGAAACCACAAGAGCTCCCCACCAACACGTCATAAGAACCCAATCTTCAATGCTTATTAGATTGTTAGAAATAAGGGAGAGAAAATAATAGAAAAGAGGATGCTCTTTTAACATAAAGGGGTGATGATTCTCCCTGGCATGCATTGACACTTTTGATCCCTTTATTTTAGTGATCCACGGTTTTAAAGTGCTCTTTTTTTTAATCAATCACAATTACATATTTGAAAATTCATATCAATTGAACTCTTGATGATCTTGATTAACTGTATGGATTTTATTTTAATGGCCCAGGTTTTTTGAAACAAACATTGTTTGTCATGCAATAAAATAGGTCAGGAACAATATGTAAGAAACCTACAGTTAGAAATGAGAAGCATTAAAAAGAGGGTCCGGATACAGTCAGGTCTGGGTACCATCAATATTAATTGAACAGTCTATTAATCGAACTACACAGCCAGTTGTTAGATACAATGTCACTCTCTGTGCAGTTCGATTCATAGATTGTACAGTTCGATATTGATGATATCAGGTTTGACTCTTACTCGATCCGGACTTTAAAAAGATGGGTTAAGAAGACATACATAGTGACTTCTCAAACTATTTTCAATCCCTAGCAATATAGGTTTAGGGGATGTATGGAAATTGGACTGGTTTTTGTTTTGGCATAAATCTAAAAAGACAATTGTAAAACGATTTCAAAATAACCTGCTTGATTAAAAATTTGTTTTAGTTTTTAGCTTAAAAAATATGTTTTTTTAAGCTAAAACTGTTGACCCAAATCAAAATCCATGTATCATTCAAGTTGAATTCCACTCATGAAAATGAGCAAACATCCTACATGTCCATCTTTTCCAATAGAACATTGGATGACATATTACCCTTCAATGGGATTAAGGATGAACAATTTGACTGTTGAATTGTGGCTATAACTTATCACAGTTTCCTTGGCAGGCAAAAGGAATAACTTGCAATCCCAAAATGCAATGATTGTTGAAAGTAGCACAGGGGACTATACTGTCATGGGAAGTCATTATAAGACTACCTAATATATGGAATTTTCCTCATTGGTTTAGGTGAACATCCACATCTTTGGAACATTACAGGTGAAACTGGAAATGACCAATGACCAACCTGATGGGATATGGATGCATTAATTCTAATGGAATAAATGTTTCTAACAAACTTTCCAGTGGCATTTATTCTGTTCGTGCCATCTAGTTTGGAGTTGTGTTTGTTTCTTTCATAAATAAAAACAATGACAACATTCATATGTGAAAAATGGATTTTATAAAGGTTTTTCCACTTCCCTGGTTGTCCAGTTAAACATGTCCCCTCCCAATTGATCAATTAATTGTTGAGGGAAACTGAGTATGATTAGTTAAAATTGCATAATTAAATGATAGATTAAAGCTTGCTATAATCATGTAATAGACCAGGTTAACAATTGAGTATTTTATTACCAAAGTTTAGGGTATGGGTAATCGAAAAGGTTAATACACTTTCCTCAAAATCCATGAACTAATGGTCGTACATAAGTATCCATGACTTTAAATCATTGAAAAATTACATGTTCGATCCATCTGGAGTATAAGGGGGTTGAAGGGTACAATTTCCATATTAATACGTACTAATAGAATTTACATCAATACGTGTAAGGATCAAGGGCGGATCCAAGAATTTATTTCTGGTGGGCTAAACTAAATTGTTGCTGAAACATTTTTTTTAATAAAAAATACTAAATAAATTTTATATAAACAATTCTAAGTCTATACTCAAAATTTAGTTAAGAATCACATAAAGACATACAAAAATTATGTAATAAAACACCAACATCATCTATCATATATTATATATACACTATAGAGTCAATTTGATATATATAGTTTGATGTTCAACTCATTCTACTTCACTTGAAATACTTAGGAATTTATTATTGTATTCATTCCTCTACAGTCAGACAATAATTCTCCTTCCATGAAATATCACACAATGAAGAATTCTTTTTTTAATTAGAATTACCAAACTAGTTCTAAAAATGATTTTTGGATTTTTTTAATTAAAATAATATCAACATAAACAAATCTCACAAAAAAATAAAAACCACCCTAAAAAATCAATAATAAATACAGATCATTGTTTTTATTTCTTTTTACAACAAAAAAAACTGATCATTAAAAATAAAAATAAATGAAAAACCTAATAAAGAATCTTAAGAAATAAGAATTTTGTTTATAATATTCAATAAAATAAAAACTAGCCCCATTACCCCATTTTTCTCGTCCACAGAGTATACGCCACATATTATAACACATATATATATTATTTTTAAACCATTGAATGAGTGAAATAAAAAATAAAAAAATCCCACGTAAGAATAAAAAGGGAAACAGTGAAAGAACAATTAAAAAAAGGGATATAAACCATCTTTCAATCAACATTCAAATCCCAAGAAATCAACAATGAAAGACTATTTGAGGGAAAAAATAAAAGTTTCACATAAAAAAAAAAACAGCTATTACGAAGCAGTTGAAGAGGTTTAATCGGACTTCATTCTTGGTCTTTGGCTACGATCGCTGACACCACGGAGGGTGACCGGTGGAGAAATGACGAGCACTGCTTCATCTGAGAAGTGATTTTTCTGTTCGGCATACGTGGAATATGGAGATCTCAGTTACTGGGCCAAGCCTATTAATGGATCCGCCTATGGTAAGATGAACAATAGATGTCCATCAAAGAGTTAAAATCTTTTATAATTAAAAAATCACTAATAAAAATTCTATTTGTGAACACAACATTATTTATTTCAACTCATCCTTTCCAAACCAATCAAGATTACTATGTAATAAAACAAAATCCAACAACACAAAGTAAATATAACTATAATAAAAGCCAAATCCCAAATTCCTGACTAGCAATATCTTTCAATGCCAAAGGTCAAAAGTTTCCTAACCTAAATTTGCCAAATTTGCCTCACCATATCACAAATTTACAAAAATGTACCAAGGTCCCCCAATACCTAAATCCAACGGCTCATCTTTCTCCATCACCAATCTCACCTTTTCCCCTCCACCTTCATCACCAACACCACCACCACCACCACCACTTCCATGAAAATTCACACAAATTTTCAAATTTATATATATATATAAAGACCCATATAAAAAAGAGCCCATTATAGTCCCTAAAATAAATAAATAAAAATTTAAACACTAGACATTAATTGTTTCTGTAAAAAAAATTACACCTCCACCCCATTTTTCCTTCGCATCGCCAAAATTTTCCTGTGAGAGTTCGAGTGCTTCTCGCTCGAGAAGGTCGGGCTGTTCGCGGGCCGATACTCCGGCACGAGCCGGCCCGACTTATACCTGACCCCACACGCGTTGCAGAGCGTCTTCGGCCCGTACGGCCCGGCCCGCCACTGCGGCGTCTCCTCCGCCTCGCAATGCGTGCACCTCCGTCTCCCCTTCACCGCCACGGGTCCCACCACCTCGAACCCCCTCACCACCCTCCGCCGCCGACGCCTCTCGCTCCGCCGGCCCTTCGCCGCCGCGGGCTGCCTATGCAAGCTGAAACCCCCACCGTCCCTTCCGTCTCCGACCACCCCCTTCAACGCGAACACATCCAAGTCGAACATCGGAAAATCGATGTTGGACCATTCGAGGTCCTCCTGATCATCTTCTTCTATCAACAAAGACTTTAAAAAACAAAAAACAGAGCCCAATTGTAAAAATCAGATTTTGAGAAGGACCCAGGTGATAAAAATCGAATCTTTCGAATGGGTTCTCACGGGTTTGATGTCTCCGTCGAATATGTTGATGATCTTTGGGGGTTTCTTTTGTTGGTGGATGTCTTCGAATTCCTCATTGAGAATGTCCCCAACAAAATCTTCCATTTCATGTCCTCCGAAAGAGCTTCTATTCAACGATATGGATACCATAAAAAAACGAAGTCTTTAAAATGAATTTCAAAGAGAAATCCTTTCGTATTTACCTCTGAAAAGATTTCAACTTTGTTTTTTTTAGCTGTCGAAAATCATAGCCGTTCTTATCACGTGATATTCATAAAGTTTTTTCGATGTGAGTGATCTCTGCCGTTGATCGCGTGGGATTCGTTGTGATGGGTGGTCCCATGTGTGGGGGAGGGGTTGAAGTGTGATTTTGAGAATGAAGAGGGGCTGAACTGCAAAATTGGGAGGTGCGTAAAAAGAGTCGGGCCGCTGACGCAACCGCGGCGAAGACATCAACGACTCACTCATTCCGACCAATAAGCGAGAGGAGGACACGTCGCTCGTCCAATGGAGGTGAGACACGTGTCAAACGGTTGTTTTTTAATCACACGTTTAGATATTACCGCTCTGACTCTCCTCCAAGATATTGAAAATCTTAGCTTATTTGTATTATTGATATATATAATAGTTTTATACACACTGAATGCATGGACTTTAATATAAAAGAGATGTAATCACAATATTAATATGAAAAACATGGTATAAATAAAATATTTATAAAATATTGAATTATTTAAAATGTTTATTCTATTTAACATATAAGATAATAAATTTGTATATCGTGTATAATATGTATATATATATTTCATATTTTGATATAAATATTATAATAAATATTTATAAAATTTAATTAAAATAGATTTAGTAAATATTATTAATTTTGAATTATTAAAATTTGAATATACTGGTATGATTTATTTAAATCTAATTTTTAAATTTTAAAATATATTGATGGTTTATATAGATCTGATTTAAAATCTTAAATTTTGAATAAATAAATATATTAGTGGTTGTTAAATTTATGGGAGAATAAAAATTGTAATAAATAAGTAATATTTATATGTAGAAATTTTTTTATATTCCGATTGAAATGTCTTATATGTTAAAATAAAGAAAAAAAAGAATTTTATTTTCGTAACACATTATAAAGCTCATGAGAAAGATGAGAATTTATAATTGAGAGGCATGTAAAGGCTGCATGTATCATTGATGTCTTCCATAATATACTGCTATAGTTAATTGTGTTTGATCTTGTGATATTTAAAACATTATGAACAGTCATGTATGCAATCTCACGTGTAATTATAACAAAAAATGAAGTGACAAATGCATTTATATGAATCCACTTATAAAATAAATATTAAATATTTTTTATTTGAGATATAGGACTCCATGCAGAGCTGTAAATACAGACTATTGACTCACCTCATTGTAGAGCACAGCTACTCAAAATAGGTGGAGATTCTGTTTGAGATCTGTTGACCACCAGTGCAATTTTTACAACGAGATTTTTTTTTTTAGATAGTAGCCCAGTGGGCCGAGGACACCTATTCAAGGGGTCAGACGGGGATCGAACCCCGAATACACCACTCAAAGGCGGGTACACTCACCACCTCGACGAACGAGGAGAGGTGTTACAATGAGAATGGTGGAATACTTATGGATGAAGCCAACCAACTATTCTTTTGTTACAATGAAAATTCTGGATCCACATATATAAGTAAAATAATATTATTCAAATAGTCCCTCTACCACGGATTTGGGGGATTTGGATTTTGGAAGAAATCCAAACCTTATTCACCCAAAAGTCCTGCACAAGGGTTGGCAGTACATCAATGTTCCCATATCAACCCCACAATACAAAACATATGAATGATATAAATACTGTAACAGATCTTTATAAAATCAATTAAAATACATTTATTAAATATTATTAATTTTGAATTATTAAAATTTGAATATATTGATATGATATATTGATATGATTTATATAGATCTGATTTGAAATCTTAAATTTTGGATAAATAAATATATGAGAGGGTAAAATTATAATATAAAAACTAGAGTAACTAAGCAATATTTATATGTAGAAGTTTTTTATATTTTTTGAACAAATACGAAGTATATTCCAATTCAAATGTCTTATATGTAAAAAAAAAGATAAATATTTATTCTATGAAACAAATTGATATTCGAACAGTTCGACTGCGACAGGATATCAAAGAAGAGGGTGGTTGGCGTAGGAGGACGATGGTGGGATTAATAGAATGCTTAAAGATAAACTAGATTTTTAGATTTTTTATAGAGTGGGTTTAAACAAAACAATGAATGGTGGGGATAGTCACTCCCTTTTAAAAATCTTGTTCACCCAAAAGTCCTGCATAAGGGATGACAGTACATCAATGTTTCGGCAACCTGTCATGTGCCCAAACTTGGGAGTGTCTCATATCAACCCCACAATACAAAACATGTGAATGAAGACAAACCCCACTTATTAATGCTTAATTGGTGTACTCCAACATTTTGTCATTATATTTTGTTTTAATTTGTGTCAATGAAAATGTTTTCAACTAACATGCTTGAAAGTTGGCCGGACACCTGGATTTGATTCCTTTCCTTTGATCCTACTCTTTCTTCATTTCTCTGTCCTATATGTTAGATACTGACAGTTTTTTATTTACAATAATGCCAGTGTATTAGTTTAATATCTTTAATAAGGAAGAGTGAATGGAATTCACCAAACTAGAACCTTCAGTCAATTGTCCCTTTATCAATGTTTCAAGCAAACTGTCATGTACTAGAATCTAGAAAGAAAAAAAATTTGATACATCTTATCTGAAAAATCGTCTCAAAGACCAAAACTATCATATATTCTTTATTTGCAGTCATATGCACTTTGATGAATTTTTCTTTTATATTTTTAAAGTGCACTGGAGGCGATTTCTAGGGCTAAGTATATCAAAGCTCTAAACTCACATATTTTAACAAAACAATGGGTGCGCATATATACTAGCCTAACCTATGATATACTGCATGTAATGCAAATATATAAAAAATGCATTCAATTCATTCAAGAGTGAATGAGCTATGTTCTGCACTTGACAGGTATATTATATCTTTAAAAAGTTTCAAAACGTGTGATTGCAAGAATGACTGAAAGTTTGAAACCAGCATTTCCCCAAAATAATACTATGTACATGTGATTGCAAGAATAAGTGAATGACTCGCACTTAACATTTCCCCAAAATAATACTATGATGCTATATTCAGATTAATTTCTCAAACAATCTACTTTTATTTTAACCTGTTAAATCTTTATTATGTGAATGCTCAAACCCATCAAGGAACGGGAGCGATCTTGACACGAGAAACGACTATGGATTCATCAAGGCTATGCAGCGAATCTATCAGGTTCATCCTGAGAGATGCAGGTCCCTTGGCAGTTTGCCATCCCAAGCTCACCTGCTAATCTAAAGATGGCCAGCGCGGAAGCTGTGGCTTCAAAAGCATGTGAAGGGTTGACAGCAACAAAGGCGGCGATGAGGGCTGTCACGGCACAACCCGTCGCAGTGATCTTCTGCATCATGGGAACCCCATTGTGTGCTCCCACCACCCTATCACCATCAGTAATCAAACCCACAGCTCCAGATACAGCAACTATGGCACGATTAGCTCGTGCTAGTGTCTTCGCTGCTTCCAGGGCATCCATTGAGGCAATGAGTGCTATCCGTTCCCTGTAAATTTGATCGGTCATTCATGCATATAGGACAGCTAAGACTTTTTTTTTATACAATGTATGATGGTCAAGGCTCAGGAGGTTGTATGAATCAAGCTCTATAAATTTCAATGTGTCGAGGGCGATTTGAGGGTGTGAATGAACAGCTTGCCAAGCAATGCAATTTCAGAGAACATCAAACTTTGTTGCATAAATGGACATGTTAAATTGTTGGATATTCCAGTATTAGGATACTATGTATAATGTATCTGATATGTGATTCATATGCAGGAGTCTAATATGGATTATAAATTCAGAGTACATTTCTATGGATATGTTAGCAAATTTTTAAACTATATTTTGTGAACTTGCTGGTAGCAGGAAGAGATGCACAGGCTAGGGAAAAAAAAATTGAGGGGGGAAAAGGGAGGAACAACTGATTTTGAACTTAATCTACTTATCCAGGATCAGCGAAAGCACACCCCTATCAATCCCAAATGAAAAAATGGGCATAAAATATTCAGTTTCCTCTCAGATTATAAAAAAAAAAAAAAAAAAAACCAGAGTCCCTTCCACTATTTGCATAGATCATTTTTACTATCATATTTTCCACAATTCTTTCCATTGTGCATGAATTTCATATTTTTATTCACTTTCAATTGCTTTACATGTCATCAATGATGTTTACTAGAGTTTTCTCTCATTCATCAGAATATACCGGCCAACTATTCATTGAAACGGAATCGAAGTCTCACGGACAAAACTTTGGCTTGTTATAAAGTTCATCAGACTACTGGACATTTATTTATATACTGTCAACTCATATTGTCAACCTTGAACAGAATGACAAATGGCTGGAATTATAAGAAAAGATAAGTTGACTACTAGATGGCAGGGGCGTGACATTATTTGTCTTACCATCAATCGACTTCTTAAAACTTTTTCATCAAAATTCATCCAAATAATTGTTGTTGTCCACTAAGGTATAGAGCAACTCCGTATTACTTCAAATGATACATGATGGAGAAGAACTAATATACGTGTTTTCAAAATATTAATATAGGTAAACGTGCAAATCAAGTTCCCAATAACTACTGACACCCTCTGTTCAGATATGCGCCCCGTGCGGCCGCATATGCGGCCGCACGGGCGGTTCGGTCACTCGACCGAACCGCCTGGGGCATTAAACGGGACCATGCGGGTCGGGCCCGCATATGCGGCCCGATCCCGCTTGTGCGCCCGCTTAAGCGGGCGCACAAGAATGAAAAACTTAAACGGGTCGAGTAGTCGACCCGTTTAAAAAAAAAGAAAAACCCTTACCTCAAGTGCTGCTTCTTCGCCGGCCCTAATTTGCTTCTTCTTCTTCTTCAATCATCTTCTTGACTTCTTCAAGGCGTCTTCTTCTTCGAGGGAGGTTCGGGAGTCACCGATTATCAACGCCAAGTCAGTCACCGATCATCTTCTTCCACGCTGAGTCGCCGATCATCTTCTTCAACTTCTCCTTTTTTACTTCAACAATGCCTCCGACGGTCGGTGATCTAACTCCCTCTTTTACATATCAAGATTCATTGATTTTAATTTACTTTCTTTGCTTGATGCCATCAATGATCACTCCCTCCTGATCTCCTTCAAGACTTGATGCCATCTAACTCCCTCTTCATGCCACCAATCACTGATTTTT
The DNA here is from genome assembly GCA_030737845.1 of Acorus calamus. NCBI lineage: Eukaryota > Viridiplantae > Streptophyta > Magnoliopsida > Acorales > Acoraceae > Acorus > Acorus calamus. Next base: position 32,097,020 of record CM060866.1, read on the forward strand.
ATTTACCAATTAAGTTGATGGTGTACTGGTGTTTGTTTTATTAAATAATTTGATTCATCAATGATCAAACTAAGGTTTGTATTGGTGCTTGAAGCAGAGCATGTAATTTACATTCCACTGAAGCAGAGTTTAGTTTCATGTTTCTTCTTCCTTGCAATTTACATTTTATAAAAGGAAAATCAAAAGGATTTAAAAAACAGAGGAAAAGATAGATCACAAACAAAGTTTATAGAGGAATTATATTTCATAGTTTTAACTTTTAAGTATGAAATAAATTGTATGATTGATTGGCTGATTGTAACTTATATTTATATGTTGAACTCTATGGCATAAAAGGTTAAATTTCTTTAAATTTATGATATTTATTTTGTTAATTCTAGTTCATCGTAGAATAATTCATTTTATAAATTTTATTAATAAAAAATTACAGAACCGCATATACTCCCGCATATACTCCCGCATACCGCATGTACTCTGTGCGGTACCCTAGCCGCACGTAAACCGTATCCCGCATATCAGAACACTGCTGACACCAAAAGGACCAGGAAAAAAGGACATCCAACAACTGACATCCTTCAAGTGTCCAAGATTCTCCAGCATAATTGAATTTTATGATCCGGACATGTTGTACTACTGACAATCTAAGTGGTGTTAATAGGCATAGCAAAACTATAAAATTCTTTTCGAAATAGCAACAATTGCAACAGGCAAGATACTACATAACAGAATGAGAACTTGAGAAAATTATTTTTTGGCAGCATAACCCTGTATCATCTGTGCAGATTGTTTTTAGCAAGAATGATCCCAGCATAATGAGAACTACTTAAAAAATAATAAGAAGTGATAAGTGCTGCCCCAGTAACTGATCTGTGTCTCATTAAACCATCATATATAAATTTCACTCCCAATATGAACCCCAATCTATCTTTGTTTTACTCAAAATTTATTCCATGTCTTCCACCATTTCATCAAACAACACTAGACAATCAGCAAAATATTTATTTCAACACCCTGTTCAATACAAAGCAAGTCATTATCTCCTGCAATTTCATAATTTCACTCTCAAACTTATTAGTTTTAAAATTCACAATAATCTCCAGCTATCAGGATGCTCCTCTTTATTATATATGCTCCTCCTCCTCCCAATTCATTAAACCTTTTTTTTTCTAAGAAAGGGTGTTAGGGTACACTGATTTTGTCAAAATTGATGAATTACAGAATGCACTTACACTTGTTCAATTGTGATACATGCACAATGGTAAACAGTCTCCTAGGATGGATCCTCAATAAAAGTTGTCCCTTCTTCTTCCCCAAAAAAAAAAAGTCTTAAAACTCCCTAATATATTATGGGTAAAAAAAATACCCCCAGACATGAATCACTTCCCAAATTCCATATTTTAGCATTCCAGGTCACAATACAAACCCTTAATCCCACATATCCAACACATTCACCCTACATTTCGTGTTCAACAAATCCCCCAATAACATATAACTGAAATTCATTACTTTAACACTTGTAAAATAAATCATCCTCATTTCAATCAAATTTTCAAATAAACCATACCTTGTGAGGCCCACCTATTGAATGCGACGAAGCAAGGGCGATGATCTCCGACGCGTTCCCCCTGACAACCGCCGGTGCGAGTCCGAGGAGGTCACGGCAGGCCGACATCCTGAACCCGGACGCCGCCACCGCGACGGGGTCGAGGACCCACGGCTTGCCGGCCCCCGCCGCCACCTCCGCCGCGGACTTCATCGACGGAAGCCACTCGGGTGAGAGGGTCCCGACGTTGACGCAGAGGGCGTCGACGCGCGGCGTGAAGTCCCCGACCTCCTCCGCGGCGTGGACCATAGCGGGGGAGGCCCCGGAGGCGAGGAGAGTGTTGGCCATCAGATCCATGGAGACCATGTTGGTGATGCATTGGATCAGAGGCGACCGATCCCTAACCCTACTCAGCTGATCCCAAGCCCTTCTCCCCCACTCGTCTTCCATGTTTGTTTCTTTTGACACTGGCGCATCTGATGATATACTATGATACCACACTATATATCATATTATAGTTTATAACGTAAAAAAAAAAAAAAAAAAAAAATCTATTTTATCAAAACGAAAATAACAATGTATTATTATTATACTATTTTAAAAAAATTAAACCGGGGGACTATAATTGAAACCAAATATCATTTTGTTATATTATCATAAATCTAAAGTGCAAGGAAGTTCGTCTGTTTGGATTTAGGGTCCCTTTGGTTGCACGATTTGGGCGATTCCGTTTTTTGAAAAGCTAAAATCCCAAAATCGTACAGCCAAACGGGTTGGATTCCGACGGAATAAAAAACTGGATTCTTTTTAATTTCTTTCTCGAAATCTGTGTTTTAAAAAGCTCAGAAACTGTGATTTTCAGTCGGAATCGATTTTTTGAATTGAAATGCAACTTTCTTTACCAAACATTAAACTCCTTTCAAATATTGATTCCTAAATTTAAAAAAAGCATCACAAAAAAATCAAGGTCTAAAATCATCTTAAAAAACAGTTTTATTCCAAAATCTACTTTTTAATATGTGTTTCCAAACAGAGCCTTAGACTGGGATTGGGGTTCTTTCAAATTTTCAACGCGGACGAGAGTAACACTCAGGAGAAACATTATACACTCAATCTGTTTTGCAAACTCATAAATAATATATATATGACGTTAAAAAAATATATGGGTTTTTTTTATTTTCAGTCCTGTAAACATATCTATTTAGAAACATACATATTTAGAGATCAATCTCTCACTTCTTCTTCCTATTTTGATTTTAGTCTCAAGATTTAAAAGATATGTTCTAAATTATTTGGTTTTCTTTTTAGTCATTGGGAGAGACTAAAAAAGAACATATCCTTTAAATTTGTAGAATAAAACCAAAATTCGAAGAAATAAGAGATCGATCCCTAAACATGCATGTTTACATAGACTAAAAACTGAAAAACCCATATATGGGTGCTTATTGAGACATTGAGATTCAAATTAAATATTAACCAACCTCAACAAACTAATTCATGTAAAATTCAATATGTTTTCTAAATATTAACCAACATCACAAACTAATACATCCTAGGAGCATACAAAATTAAAGGGATGCAGTCACATACTAAATTAAACTATTATATAGTAGATTATAAAATATGTATTCAATTCATATATATTTCTAACTCTTGGAAATATAATTTAGATTAAAAAATATATATTTAACCAGACAAAAATATACATTTTGTTGTGAATATAGTGGATAACCACCATTTCTCCAAACTTCAACTCCATAACCCCTCTCATTTAACTATATAATCCCCACTATTAATCATCACACCAACTAACCCATCACCCCTTTTAGTCTTATAACTCTCAACATTTAAGATTCCTCCGTATACCCTATAAATAGAGGGTTTCTCATGTATTCTATAACCAACAAATAGTGAATAAAAAATTTATCTTTACTTTTCTTCTTTATATACTTGTGTGTTTTGTTTATATACTCTTATATATTCATATTCTATTTTGTTCATAACACCTTTAAAAAAAACACAAGAAAGACATTTTCCAAGACAGAAATAGAATTATGAGACTTGACCAAAACTAGTAAACCACACATGGATGAAAAAGGAATGAAGGGACCACCCACCTAGATGATGTATTGTTGGCATGAGATCAATTAAATATCTTCTTAGTCACTTTTTTTTTTTTTAATAATATGGTAGGTTTCCACACTCGTATTAAAAGGAGGGTGAAAATCCAAAGCAATTACAAACAGAATCCCACATAGAACATCACACATATACATCTTGAGCAAAGGAGGTCTCATGCTCAGATATCATCCACACCCTTCTATTAAGAATTCATTACAAAATTACCACCCAAAAAACCCAAGGATGCCACCCCCACACAACATCTTCCTCAGTCCGTACATAGCGAACTACCGAGTCCCTAATATTCTCAACATAAGGTCAACCGCCTCGGAAGACGGCCTAGTTCCTCGTCAACCAAATTGCTCAAACCACCGCCGGGACGAAGAGTTGAGTCACATTGCCATATGGACTACGATCCCCCTGCATGCGGAGCCGTCTACCTGCTTCCCAAATCTCCTCAAGAGAGGAGAGGGAACCTGCCATACCTGATGCCCCGCACATCCACATCCACACCTCTTGTGCCATCAAACAATGGACAAACAGATGCTCCACTGACACCTCCAACCCACAAAGCACACAAGTCCTATCCATGTCGGGTGCCCAACGAGCGATTGTTGCCTTGGTTAAGAGTTTCTGCTGGTGCATAAGCCATAGGAAAGCCCTGACCTTCAGCGGAGCCTTGCAACCCCAAACCTCCTTGTGCATGCAACCCACCACCGATCCCGTCGGGCGAAGTCTCCGCACCCATGAATAGCAACTCCGAACTGAGAAGCCCTCCGTAGGTTTGGAGACCCACGAAGTCCTATCTCTCACGGACTGATCTGGCATCACACTATGAAGTAGCTCCAAGATCCTCAGATAATCATCCACCTCGTCATCATGAAGGTTGCGACATACCAGAACTTCCCAATAGCCAGTCCCCCCTCTAGTGCACCAGAACTGATGACCATACCCTCCTTGTTCCTTGCGATTTGGAAGATGCGAGGGAATTGCTCCCGAAGAGCGGATTCACCTACCCACACGTCGTGCCAGAAGATATCCTGACCCCGTCACCTAACACCCACCGAACCGCTGTGGTGAACTCGCCCAGCCCCGAAACGATGCCACGCCATATTCTGGAGATCCTGCCCGAGACAAGGGGGAATCTATCCTCAAGAGACTCCACAGCTATACCTTTCCTTCACCATCCGACACCAAGGTAGTCGTTGGTTGTCTAACCATCACCACAGCCATTTGTTGAGGAGAGCTCGATTCATGTCTTCAAGATTGGTGATACCCGCACCCCCATCTTTTTTATATTGACGCACCTCACCCACTTCACAAGATGTACCCTCCTCTTAACCTCCTTCGCCCCTCTCCATAGAAAACGCCAACGTAGCCCATCCAAGCTCCTAAGGACCCCTTTCGGGACCATGAACATAGACAAGAAATAGATTGGGAGGTTTGACAGATCCGATTAAAGAAGCGTAATCCTGCCTCCCAAGCTCAAGAAACGGCTCTACCATCCCTCAAGCCTCCTCTCTAGGTGTGTAATCAAAGGTGTCCATTTGCCTTTGATAATCTCCCAAGATGGAGTGGAAGACCCAGATGCCTCAGGGGGAAAGATTGCACTTCGCACCCCAAGATGCCCACAAAACTCCTCAAGATGTTGGTCTCCACATTTATTCCAGACATTGAGCTTTTATGGTAATTAATTTTAAGACCCGATACCAGCTCAAAGCACATACAAACAAACTTGATCCCCCTTATGAACTTTTCCTCAGCCTCGCATAATAAGATAGCATCATCCGCATATTGCACAAGCGAAGTACGGGAACCACCCACCGTTGCTTGGAGACCGACCACCCAACCCTCCACTTCCGCCATCTTCAACATTCTACTGAAAGCGTTAGCAACGATCACGAACAACAGAGGAGAAAGGGGGTCACCCTGCCATAGTCCCTTGTGGACATGAAAGAATCCATGTGAAGAGCCATTCACGAGGACTGACGTCTTAGCCGTAGTCACACAAGCCTTCACCATTCTGATCCAGTTTGGTTCAAAACCATGGCAACTCAACAAGTGGAAAAAGAAATCCCACCTTACGCTGTCATAAGCTTTAGCAAAATCTAGCTTGATGACTATGCCTTTCCTCTTGTCCTTATAGATCGCTGTGATACATTCTTGCACGGTCATGAAACCGTCTTGGAGCAGGCGTCCAAGAATAAATGACGTCTGACACTCATCAACCAGATAGCCGATCACCTCCTTTAGTCTATTGGCCAAAACTTTAGAGATGATCTTGTAACTACCGTTGACCAGACTGATCGGCCTAAAATCTCCTATTGCCAGCACACCTTCCTTCTTTGGAATCAGGGCAAGGAAGGTAGCATTGAGGCCTCCCACCCCCTGAGAAGTAAAAAAGAACTCCCCTAACATATCCATGATATCACTTTTTACACAACCCCAAAATTCTTGAAAGAAACACAAGCCAAACCCAGCAAGCCAAACCCATCAGGACCTAGTGCTTTGTCCACCTCCGCCCCAAAAATCGCTGCCCTCACCTCATCCTCAGAGAAACAGTCTCTAGTTTAGGCAAACAAGTCACTATTACTAAAAAAAAAGTGTGGATAGGTCACATGCATATGGAGATAATTTACATGTAGCAACAAGCAATAAGTGCATTGGAATTTTGGTTAACATTATAACAGATTAGCAGTGAATGAAAACCAAAGATATGCCACAAAACTCTGAAATCCAACCAACCAAACCCTCAGTGTTCTGCATGACTGTATCACATATAAACAACTACCTGTAACATGAATTCTTTGTTTTATGATAAGTCGTCCAGATTTTTCACTGTCAAAGCAGAAATGACGGCAGGTGCAACCCATTTTATGGGGGAGTACCAGCCGGTTCGGTGGATTTCTTGTACTCCAGTTTCAGCTCATGGGTTCCTTGGTTTGGTCCCCTCTTGTTGTAGACACAGAGATCATTTAGAATCTCTTTCATAAATTGCTGAAGAAAAAGTGCATCAGATCAGTCCAGGTCAGTTGTCAATGCTACTAAAACGCATTGTTCAGATCAGTGTAATTCGATGCTGAAAGATTGATTACAGTTAAATTTCCTTCATAAAACATGCCTTCTAAACTTCCAAGATGAATCACACTATTAGGTGCATGGATTATGAATATGCGGTTAATAGAAGCTTCATTATGATCAGTGAATGTTGGATATTATAAATAAACATGAGAAACTTGTCTTTTGGAAGGTATAGAGGTCAGGTTAGCATTTTATCATCTGGTTTCTCATTCATATGCGCAACACCTTATATCTCATCGTTTTCAAGGTTCGATGCAATCCCAAAAATAGTAGTGATTTCCTTCAAACATACACTTTGACAAAATCTTACAATATATCTTCAAGGAACCAATAAAGAAATCCTTGCTCACGTACTTTTCATCCAAAAAGAAAATGAACAATAACAAAAACCTTTACATGAATCCTTTTCATCATTCAGCTCTATAAGAGTCAGGTCGTCCATAACATAAACAATCAATATCTCCTTCCTTGTTATGATGCTATCGCCATAGAAACTCATTTTAGCCTACTCATTTTTGTGGAAGCCCACAAATATTGACCATATCGATCTAACCAATGCACCCATTGGTTTCCATCGCACATATCCAAACATTCTCAAACAATATTACCTCATTTCAGCATCTATTGGAGCACCCTCTAATTTTCCACAATCACATTCATTTCTTATTATGTCCTTTCTTATCTCATACCTCATCCATTTCAACATTTTCATATCAATTACACCCCTTTCCCAAAGATATTTCTAATTTCTTATTAATATCATCTTTCCGATTATTATATTGAAAATTTTAGGAAGGCTTTTAAAACTCTTTGATAAATTATTATATATAACATTGTCTTTCAAAACAGCATGTCAGCAACTATCTCAAAAAAATCTGGGTCAGTCACATGAATCCAATTCCAACATTCAACTCTATTAAGGTTATGTTCTCCATGCCGAATGCCTACCATTTCTTTCAACAAAAAAAAAAGGTTATGTTCCCCAAAACATGTACTGCTTTACTGTCTCCATCCAAGTTTGTCATGGCCTACCCTTTGTCAATGGAGAGTGGCGACTCTTTAAAACAATTTGATTTTAAAGTCTCTACTTATCCATATTCTCACTAAGAAAATACAGCAAACAACATATATCAAGGAACATACTCCTGAATATGCCTAATAAGTGCATCCATCACTAATGCAAAGATGCATGGACACAATGACAATCCTTAAAATGTATTCTTAATTGCTCCAATATAGTTACAAGGAGACTTGTTATTCCTCCAAAACCGACGACATAATCTCTCTAGGGACCCTATGATGTAGCTTCTCTAAGAACCAAATGGAGGTCTCTTTTCTTCTCCCTAAACTTTTCCATGCCCTTCTTGGTAAATAAATAAGTCCTTTAGTTGACCTCCCTGACAAAAAACCAAATTGATTATATAAATTATTGGTTTATGTACGACTATCTATATGCCTGTGACGATCAGCCTCCCAATCTTTTTTTTTTTGAAAAAAATCAGCCTCCCAATCTTGTATGCTATTGTTTCATAGTATCACTAATGAATTGTTGTGCAATCCATGTCTCCCTTGTTCTTGTATATAGGGGGTAAAATATATTTTTTTTCAATTTCTCAATGAAAACTTTATCTAGACAAAAATACATTGCTCTGTTGTATTCATCTGGATGGTTCATTATGAGAAGGTCCACTTTACAATGTTTTTTTTTTTTGGTGGTGATGGTGGTCATAGTATCTATTTAACAATCACTGTGACATTGATGATTAAAATCTTCTGATTCAAACTGATATGTTTCACAAATTACAACGGAAACATAAAAACCGCCCTACTGAATATTCTTCAACAAAATCTTAACGCTTGCGAGAGAACAGGCAATATATTAATATATAAAGCAGAAAATAAGAAAGACATGATATTCAAGGTAAAGGCTAAAGACATACTACTCTTACACAAAAGAAAAATAAAAGCTATGATGACCAAATTACATACTTCAGGTTGATCTGTCTCCAGCACTAGTTGCTTCAATGACCAATTTGGCTGCCTCTCAAAGAGTTTGAAAATAATATTCTCCAGCTCATGACGGTCTCTTCTTGTCCTTTTGACATCAGATGCCTTTGTTGGAGTTGATTTCTTCTTGTCCTACACCGAGAAGATATCAAAAAAGGGAAACAAAATATAACAGGTTCTTGAAGCCTATGGTTGATGGACCACTAAACAGTACTGTTCCAGATCAGACACTGGATGCTAAGAAAAAACAATTATCTAAAATAATTCCAAATTCATGTGCTTTGATGACTGAAGAACACATGTAATGACTATTACACAAGTGATCCAATGTAAAACGATTTAATCACTTTATGCACCAGGACTGACAAACCCATGAGGAACTTGAATGGGAAGTGGTGGGTGGATAGCAAAGTAGTAAAAAAAAAAACTATAGTGATACCTTTGATCCCGAAGCATTTAAGCTGACCATACCAGGCAAGGGCCGCATATGCTCTCCTCATCGTTGTCAATAACCTTACAACAAGGAATGAAAACATGTAAAACACAGAATCTTGAAAATCAACATGGCCGAGTCCAAAAGAGAATAAGTTGTAGCACAGACACCTGTATTTGTCTACTCTTAATCATGGATTTGCTTGTTCTTTCGCGGCATAATTTTCTGTAGAGCTCAATGTTCTCATTATGGGGCTCCATGTCAAATTTATGTTCCACTTTCCCTTCAACTGCAAACTTTCCTAAGATGGACGAAAATTTTGGATAATTGATATCTTAATACACAACATCAGCCACCAATTATAAAAGAAAGGTACTATCAGAGATGTGGGAACCTAGATAGACCAAGATCTGAACATAGATATTCTGGAAGGGAACGGGACCAACATTAGCCAAACAGCAGGTTAGAAGGGGAAACATGAGTCTTCTGCAAGGTTTTTCATGGGTTGCACCATTGCACTGGTCAAAATGACAAGGTCTACCTCACTTTTCAGAAATGATTTGCTTCCCCCAAAGAAGTTTATTAAAGAGGAGATTATGAAAACCAGATTTTAAAAAATTTCTTCACAATAAAATCCTTCTAAACACAGTCCAGATGTAGAACTAGCCATAGCCCCACAAAAGGAAATAGGGTGTGCTAAATCCCTGTGAAAGATCCAGGTGTAATATGTCCATGGCCTACCTCAACAAGATCTTAACTAAGCAAAATAGGGAATAATGGGCATTAGGTGGAAATGTTCACCATGAGTTGTGTAGTGAACAGTGGACCATCTTCTTGTCATGTGCAGCTCCAGTCAGGGGGTATGTGGGAGATGGAGCAAGTTTTGAAGATATATAATAGACCATGAAACAATACATCAAATGTGATGCACAAATCTTTCAAAGAGCGGCAATTTATAGAGAACGCATGGGGGACAGTCTTGTTACTGAATGTTGATTAGTTCACGTATGAAACGCATACTTTCCAATAAAAATATAATTCTCATTAAGGGCTTGTAGAAAATAAAATTTTGTGGAACTAGCATAGTGCATACAAATAGGAGCAGACCATCCAATGTAAAGAAAGAAATTACGTCTGAAATTATTACATCTGAAGCTCTTTTGTATTCTGTCATGTCTTTTCCATGGATGGCATCCCACTCTTCTAAAAAAAAATTCTATAATAAATGTGATATTGAATTTGATTACTCCATACATCCCATGCTAAAGAAAACATTTAGTAACTAGGATTAAGCCATGTATCGCATCACATCAGTCCAAATATGAATACTGCAAGAGAGGTAGGAACATACTTTGATAAGAACATCTTTAAAAAAACTGTTGCGCATATGTCATGAACAAATCTCTCCATGCATGATAATTTCATCGTGAAATTACGGACGAGGGATTACGAAACCCTCAAGGCATTAGATACAACTGAACAATGAAGTATTTAAATCAATCAGCCGTGCAATTGTCTATGATAACGTGCTCCATTGGTCCCAACTCTCAAGAAGAAAATCTCCATATGTTTTTATTGAAAATCCTTGTTTCAAAATTCGAAACTACCTAATTCAGTAACTCAAGTGTCAACCCACAAAATCAAAATCAACCATATCCACATGGATAACCCCTAACTCCATGCACCCTAACCACAAATCGCAGCAATACGAGCTTCCAATCAACAAAAAAAAAAGCGAGACGTCTCACCTTGATTGGACTCGGAGAAGACACACATGGGGACGAAGTCCTTGAACATGTTGAGCGAGTAGCTCTTCGGCACGTTCCCGGACTCCTTCTGCGTCAACTCCATTTTGAACTGCAACGAATCATCCATCCGTTCATACTTAAAACCCCTCCTGATCAGAAACCGAGAGAGAGAAACAAAAGAGTTAGGGTTAGGGTTTTGGGTAAGAACCGGAGCCTTGCCTGGTAGGGCTCGTCAGGGCGGAGGGGGTCGAGGGAGAGGACGACCTTGGCGACGGACTGGGGCGGGTCGGAGGCGTTGGCCTGCCACGTGCGGCTCACCACGGGCGGGCACTTCATGAGCCACACCGACCTCTCCGCCTTCGCCGTGTCCACGACTCCATTGTTGCTGCCCGTGGTGGTCGACCCGGCGTTACTGCTGCCGTTACCACCCCCTCCATTGTCGCCCATCGCCCGTCTGTCTCTCAGACTCTCACTAGGGCTTCTGCGATGCAAATGGAGAATTTGGATTCGAACGGACTTTTTTAGGGCTACCTATTGTTGCGTCACGAAAAGAACCGACCCGATAATGGCCCAACTTGGAAAATGATACATCCAGCCCCCCAGTTCACACTGATTTTCCTTTTTAAAAAAATCACACACTCTCCAAATGAAGTGCATGCTGTTATATAAAACGAAGTATATACTGAGATATATTAGTGTATTTTTTTAAAATTAAAAAAAAAATTGTGTCATATACATATGACAGAACCTCATACACTATGATAGCACAATATATACTACGTTATAAAAAAACGGATTGCAAAACAAACTGCGTGTATTAGTGCTAAAAAAAAAGGTATGGGCCAGCCTAAATTTAGGGCTCCGCACGTTCAACTGGGTTTGGACCGCTTGGTTTGGGCAGCAATGGGCATGGTCCAATTGACCGAGTTACTCGGTCAGTCGGGTTTTGGGGTTTAATTTAGGGTTCGAGGATAATTATCCTGACTTTAGGATAAAATTTTATCAATTTTATTTATATTTTGTAAAAATTAGTATAAAAATAGAAATAAATGTTATTTTAATCTTTAAAAAAAATATTCATTTTTATTTTAAAATCGGGATAATTGTCCACACTTTATCTCGATTATTTTATATATCAAATGAGATAAGTTATTCTTCCACTCACTTATCCCAATAATTAACTCTTATCTCACCACTTATCCCCTCACCCAATTATGTCTTAGGACACAGTACGTGTACATATTTGGATGGATTACATGTATCCATCAAAATAAAATTGATGAGATTTTCATTGTTATCATTGTTAATTTTTTAGGCTTAGTTTGATAAAGGGATAAATTTTTAGGATAAGTTAGCCAAATTTATAGGAATAAAAAACTACTATTTTTATCCAGATTTGCATTTGGTAATGCTTTTTATTATTCTTCATTTTCTGTGTTTTTATCATCAATCTTGCATTTGGATCAAATATGGGATAACTTTAAAAAAAAATTAAAAAATATCAAATTTTCCCTTCCTATTAATGAGGTATTAATATTGTTTGGTGAAACCCATTATTCTTTTTTTTGTTTTTTTTGTTTTTTTTGAATGATAGTCATAAATATTATCACAATTTTATGAAATAAGGATAAAAAATTGAGACAAAGTTTATTCCATCTTTTATCCAGAACAAACTATCCGTATTTTTTATCTAAAAATATGGACAACATGTTTTATCCATTTTTTTATTGTCATATGAGATAACAAGTGATTTAACCTAATGTTTTTCTTATCGGCCCTTTAGAGGTTTAAAGCAACTCCACAAGGCTGCAACTCCTAAAAAATAAAATGGTTTGGAAAATAACTTGAAAAAAAGAGAGTAAAGAAGAGAGAGAAAGAGAGAGGGTGGGGGCCCATATTAAAAAAAGCAGTTAGATGAATTGGGCCTTGACGAGATAAAAATTATAATAAATATATAAAAAAACAGTCAAAAATATAAAAAACAAAAATAAATGAAAATATAAAAAATAACACAAATCCAATAAGATAATATTCCTTGTAAATAAAATAATAAATAAAATAAAATCCTATTAAAACAAGCATAGATCAAATAAATATCAAACAAAATAAACAAAAAATGAATAAGTTTAAAATAAAACATTTAAAAGAAAACAAAAAAATCCTCAAAAAATAGAAAATCATTTTTGCTTTTTTTATTATACATATTTAGAGGCACTCCGTATTTGAGGGATCTATGTGACCGCCTTGGTCGCCTAAGGCCAAGGTTGGCTAGCTAGGAGATGGTGGCAGAGGTGGTGGGTGGAGGAGAGTGGCGGTGGAGGGGCGGTGGGAGGAGAGGGGGAGAGAGAAAAAGAGAAAGGGTGGGGGCAGCAAACTTCGCAGGCCGTTAGTGACCTCCGCCCTCCTCCACTAGTAGAATATATACTCTACTAATAGAGTGTGTAGACATAGACAGAACTGTAAAAAAAATTGGATATATCAACGCCCCTTTACTTGTTGAGAAAGCCACTGTAGAGGACTTTTTACTTTTGAAAATGAATGATGAATCCGATGTGTGTGTATATATATAAGAGGATCACTTACTGTATAATTATTGAAGTGATGACTAATGATTTGGTATCAATTGCATTATGGAGCGGGACAATCTCATGATGCGTGATCCCTAATATATTTTTTTAGACGTCCAAACTCACACTTATGGTTTACACAATAATTTAAAATGTTGATAACAATCAAAATGTTATGTTTTTATAGTCATATTTACAAGTCGCAGGCGTTTCCATTTTTTTTCAAGATATATATTTGATTAATAAATTATATATTTTTTAAAATAAATAAAATATAATCATACTTTATGTTTTTCATAATAGAATATATATTAATGTAGTAGGGTACATAACGTATTTCATGGTTTCATATATGTGTCAGTATCGTGTCATCAATAAAAGTGATAAAAAAACCGAGTAGATGTATGATGTATTAGTGTCCTAATAACAATCTAAAAGGTGTTGGAATTGGATCTGTAGACCATCGGAGAGACTCCTATGTCTCGCCCGATGATGTGCTTTTTAAATGTTAGTTTGACAGTAAGTTAATATTTTAAAGATAAGTTGTATTAATTTTAAAAGATACAAAACTCATCAATTTTATTTATATTTATATTTTTGAAATTAAAATAAAATGTAAGGATAAATGTTATCTCAATCTTTAAATAAAACAAAATATTTCAATTTTTATTTTAAAATCAGAATTTTATTTTAATTATTTTTTATATCAAATAAAATAATCGTTTCACTTCTGGCCACATTTTTTTTATTGCATTATTTATTTATCTGTCCAACCAGTCCTAAGCACTTGTGAATCTCAAATCTAAGGTTCTCCGGGATGCACACGTGGTTTATAGAACGTATTAACAAAGACGTGCATGATGTGACTCTTATTGGATGATTTGCTTATAATATAAAAAATTATTATTCGTGCTAATTAAGTACCCCCCACTACTGTCATGGTGCATCATGGGTGGATGAGTTTTATTTCTCATTTAAGAAAAACAATTTAAAATTTTCTGTATATCTAATTCAAAATTAAATTAAAATTGTAACTCCGCGATTATGCATCAAGATTTATGAAAACATGAGCTAAACCTATACACTAACAATAAAAACTATTGACAGAAAGAGTATGTTTTAAAGTGATCAGTAAAGTTAGATTGATAGTACTACATATAGGTTTTTTTTTTTTTTAAATATTTTGATTATGAACTATAATGAGGTAATGAATGGATCTCAGAACATAAAAAACAACCTTTTTTTCATCTTTTCTCTCATTAATTCCATTTATGCTTGCTTAATTTCATTATTCATCTATTGTAGCTATCATTGACTATATGGAAAAAAGTTACTTTATAATTCCACCTAGATTTTGGATTCATGAAGTTTAGATTCCAAAACTTAAAGTCGATCTGTCCTCAAGATAAGATTTTAGTAGTAAAATAAAAAGATTATCATTTCTTAGCATGTTGATAGAGCTGCTCCTTTTTCATCATCATAAAGGTATTAAATTCAGTCTTATTTTCAACTAATAGAAGAAAAATAAATAAAAAATAAGCTTTGGTGCAAAGTTGAATTGAATCACATATATTAGAATCCTGATTTTGTGGAGTGTTAACAATCCCTTTCAAGCATGTATTACCTACAATCCTTGTAAGCAACACACATGCCACTAACAACACATTACATCTCTCTTTCTCAACCAAGTTTGCCATTACATTATCATTCTCTCAATTATCTGTCTATACGGTTTAATTAATTCCTAATATTCCAACATGGCAGAGATTTATTGGGTAAAGCATGTCAAGCCTCTGTAGACTCTTGAATGTTTATCGAATTCAAAACCTTATTTTAAAAAAAACCATCTTCACTTGATCTCATATTCTCATTGGACCAATTTTTCTCCTCATGGATCCACTGTAAGCCTGTCAACGGATACGGAGCGGATATAGTCATATCCGTATCTGTATCTGAAATTTTTTTTATATATCCGTATCCGACTGATATTTAAAAAGAGTATCCGTATCCGATCCGAAATTTCAGATACGGATTCGGATAATTATCCAAAATATCCGAAATAAATAAATAAATATAACAAATTTTCATTTAAAGTTTAAAAATTGACTTAAAATTAAAAATTCACAAACACAAGTCCTAACTTTACAACTATTAGAAAGAATAAATAAATAATTAAACATAACAAATTTTCATTTAAAGTTCAAAAATTGACTTAAAATTAAAAATTAACAAACACAAGTCCTAACTTTACAACTATTAGAAAGAATGTGAGCCACTTGATCAAAATCCAATGGTAGATATTAAATACTAATATTAACATTTTTTAATGCTATCGGATACGGATATTTTTCGGATCGGATAGGGGTATATCTGTATCCGATCCGAAAATTTTCGGATACGGATTATTTTTTTAGATACGGATATGGATTTTTCGCGGATAATTGACAGGTATATGCATTTCATCAGCCCACATAAAACAAGTTTTTAAATCTAACCCTCTACAAACTTTTCAAATTAATTTCGTACAAAACTGTTTTGTTAATCTTTTAGTTTCCAATGGTTACATTGTCATTCATTTAAATAATATAATATATTTAAGAAATATTTCGTCCAGTGACCATTACTAATATTTTTTTCTAAAAAAAATTAAATCTAAAACCGCAATGTAAAAATGCAAAAATTATGATCATGATTTTTTTTCCATGTTTATCTAAAAGATAAATCTTCCCAACCACTTATAAAATTTCATGCTTTTGATCGATTTTATCCATGGTTTGATAATTAAATAAAAAAGAACATACGGAATGAGATATAAATAAGAATTTGTTAAAACTTTGAAGGGGGTTGCATCGGTTTCACAACTTTAAAGAGAGTCCACAATGGTCAGGGTTTACATGTGTTAAGGGTAGGTTTTAGATACAAGTCTTGGCGCTGACTTACCTACTGTTTATCGAAAGAATTTTCTATGAGATCAAAACAAACAGCGGAGGTAGCTGGAATCAGATATAAGAGTCCCTCCGATATCTCAAAAGAATAAAAAATAAAACTTTAAAGAGATCAATGGTCAATACTTAGGTTTGTAAGGGTTACATCAATTTCTTTACTATTTTAAATTTATAAATATGATTGAGACACCAAACACATTGAAAAATAATATGATAGAAAAACGGTATCTTTTAAACATGTAAGAGTACAAATAAGGGCATAAAATAAGCACAAAGAGAGAGTGAGTGAAGAAATGTTACAACGCAGCTTCGCTAGCTGGGGCCAATAATGTTAGAGGGAGGCGAAGCTTCAGAAGAAGAAGAAGAAGAAGGGGGGGGGGGGGGGGGGGGGTTCACATGGCCTCCATCTCCTCTCAAGGAGTCCACACTAATATAAAATTTGGAAAATGAGCCTTGAAAACCATATATTAAAATTAAAATACTACTCAACCCATGTGTGCATGTGAAGGCAAGACAGTAGGTGTGTTTGGTGGGAGTCACATAAACATGATTGTCCACAACATGTACAGAAAACAAAAGGGAAAAAGAAGAGAGAAAAAGATGATCCAAAATTGTTCTCTTTCTAATGGGGGTGGGGAGGTACAACAATAACATGGAAAGATTCCTATCGGAGGATTAGATGATGAAGAGACAATGCAGTAATGGCTGGTTAATGCTCTTTGTTCACTAACAAACCTACATGATATAGTAGTTTTATTTATTTATTTATTTATTTTTGGATGAAAATTGAATCCCCATGAAAAGTAGTTGATATGGAGATGGTGACGGTTGGGAGTCTGTTTGGGGTTGGCTTTTCATGGTGGGGAGAGCAAGAGTCACTTGGGTCTACTATGGTCTTCTTTTTTTTCTTTCATCAAACATGAACAAGTAGTTGAAGATGCAAACAGTGTCATCACATGCATATACTATGCAAGGGTGATATAAGGGGTAGTCTTATATATAGTTATTATTTTTGCATGTCTAAATTCAATGTAATAAAAAAATAGAGCAAATATTCTAGTGAACTTTATATACTCATTCTGCTAAATGTTCAAAAAAAATATTATTTGTTAAAATATTAGTGAAATAGGACCGCATATGAGACTATAACAAAAGATTGCATGTAACTATGCCAATTATGAAATAATACATCTTCCCTTAATTGGTTTTAAAAATGCGTTTGAAAATCTTTGAAAAATCTGGTTTTGTAGAAATTTTATTTGATTAAAATTTGTTCTAAAACACTCTAGAAGTCTCAACTTTTGAAGAAAATAAAAATATCTTTAATTTATAAAAAATAAAGAGTTTTTGGACTCTAATAAAAAAGTATTTTTTTAAAGTTATTTTTAAAAACAGCTTTAAATAAAATATTAAGACTTATACTTAATTAAAAAAACTCTTTTAAAACTATTTCACCTTTTTCATGAATCATGACTCATACATCAAGATTTTTAAAAATATAACAAAAAAAAATATTTCTAAAAAGTTGGTTTCCATATTATTTTATGACTTTTTAGGTAATTAGTCCATTTTAACTCTTGTTCACAAACACCATCTAAATTTCATAAATTCCTATTCCAAAAAAAATCCCATCCTTCTAAAGTAAAATTTACTCATAAACCCCCCTTCAGAAGAAGACTTTCTGCACAAACCTTCTATTCAATCAATCAATCAATAACACAAGCAAACAAATGGACGAAAGTTTGATTGGGAAAACCAAAAGTCCCCTAATCCATGATCACCCTCACACATTCCTCCCCCATGTTTCATGTCGGGCATATGTTTTATTTTATTTTATTTTTTATTTTTTAATTTCATCCATGCATGATAAACCACTTGACAACCCCCCACATTCACAGCTGTTGCAGAACCCAAGACCTCACGAGCTTCTTCACTTATTTTAATCAATCAATCCCCAATCACTAACAAATTAAAACAAACAAATCATCAATTCAACAAAACAAAGGAAAAAATTCAAATAACTCCCTACAAATTATGTGAAATCCATATGCCCCCTAATTAACTTCCCTGATTTCCATATAATCCCTTGAAAACATGCTTTGAGTTAAATTTTCATTAATAGATGAAAATATTATGTGAATATTTTATTTGATTAATCCAAAACCCCCTACAATGTATTAAAATGTAAAAATTCTTCTGTAATTGATGATTTTACCCTTGTAGATAGGGTTCCATATTTTTTATATTTTTAACAAATTCTAGTTAATCAAACAGAATATTTCAAATCTATTAGTTTAACTCATGAGGTTATTGAATTTTCAAATAATCATATGAACTTCAAAAAAAAATCAGGGTGTTAAATGAATTTTGGTTAGTCTACGAGGGGTAATTTGGAAGTTTCTCAAAAACAAAACCCCCATCTCCATTAAATCACTCCCTCTCCATCTCTCCATCTCTTCCAAAACCAGACATGGAAGCCAACCCATGTCTGCTCCTCCTCCTCCTCCTCTTCTCCTCCATCTACCACCCCATCCTCTCTCAGCTCGACGAGGAGTCCTCAGCCCTTCTCTCCATCAAATCCACCCTCATCGACCCACTCGACCGTCTCCATGACTGGACTCCATCGACCCACCACTGCAACTGGACCGGCGTCGGATGCAACGCCATGGGTTCCGTCGACCGCCTCGACCTCTCCCACATGAACCTCTCCGGCCGCGTCCACGACCACCTCAACCGTCTCGTCGACCTCACCCTCCTCACCCTCCGTGGCAACGCCTTCGCGTCCCCCCTCCCCAAATCCCTCCCCAACCTCACCCACCTCGTCTCCTTCGACGTCAGCGAGAACCTCTTCGTCGGCCCCTTCCCCTCCGGCCTCGGCCTCGCAAGGGGTCTCACCGCCGTCAACGCCTCCGGCAACAACTTCGTCGGCCCCCTCCCCGTCGACATCGGCAACGCGACCTCCCTCGAGAGCCTCGACTTCCGCGGCAGCTTCTTCGGAGGGCCCATCCCCGCCGAGTACAGGAACCTCAAGCGACTGAGGTTTCTTGGTCTGTCGGGGAACAATTTGACGGGGCGGATCCCGATCGAGCTCGGCGAGCTCGCCTCGCTCGAGACGGTCATCCTCGGATACAATGCCTTCTCGGGCCGGATCCCGCCCGAGCTCGGCAACCTCGTCAACCTCCGCTACCTCGATTTGGCGGTCGGGAGCCTAATCGGGCCGATACCGCCTGAATTGGGGAAACTCAAGCGGCTTGACACGGTTTACCTTTACAAGAACGCCTTCCACGGCGAGATTCCGCCGCAATTGGGGAACGCGTCGGCGATCGCGTTCTTGGACTTATCGGACAACCAGCTCACCGGACCGATCCCGGAGTCCCTCGCCCGGCTTGAGAACCTCCGATTGCTCAATCTAATGTGCAACCGCCTCTCCGGCCCGGTGCCGGCGGGGTTGGGTGAACTTCCCAAGCTCGAAGTGCTTGAGCTTTGGAACAATTCGCTTACGGGTCCGTTGCCGCCAGACGCTCGGAAAGAATTCCCCGCTTTCGTGGCTCGATGTATCGTCGAATTTGCTCTCTGGGGAGATCCCGATGGGCTTATGCGATATGGGGAACCTCACGAAGCTCATTCTGTTCAACAACGGCTTCTCCGGTCCGATCCCGATCGGGCTCACGACGTGCGTTTCGTTAATCCGCGTGCGCGCGCAGAACAATAGGATCAATGGATCCATCCCCGCCGGGCTCGGGAAGCTCCCGCGGCTGCAGAGGCTCGAAATCGCGAACAACACGTTGGAGGGAGAGATCCCCGACGACATCACGTCTTCGACGTCGCTGTCGTTCATCGATCTCTCGCAGAACCGCCTCCAATTGTCGCTCCCCGCGAACGTCTTCGCAATGCCGAGCCTCCAGAGCTTCATCGCGTCCGAGAACGCTTTGCAGGGCGAGATTCCCAGCGAGTTCCAGGACTGCCCGTCGCTCTCCGTGCTCGATCTTTCCCACAACCGCCTCTCCGGGGAGATCCCTGCGAGCCTCGCCTCGTGCGACAAGCTCGTCACGCTGAACCTCCGCCGCAACGGATTCACTGGCCCGATCCCCTCCGCCATCGCGATGATGCCCGCGCTGGCGGTCGTTGATCTCTCGGAGAATTCTCTCACGGGCCGCATCCCGGACAATTTCGGTGGCTCGCCTGCTCTCGAGATGCTCAACGTCTCCTACAACGGGCTCTCTGGGCCCATCCCGTCGAATGGGGTCCTCCACGCGATCAACCCGGATGACTTCGCCGGGAACCCGGGTCTGTGCGGAGGGGTACTCCCTCCGTGCAGCGCGAACTACACGGGGTCCGCGCCGCATGACCGCGAGCGCGTGCGCATCAAGCACATCCTCGCCGGGTGGGTCATTGGCGTCTCGACAATTCTGACCATCGGCATCGCCGCCTTCGGCGCGATGCACCTCTACAGGTACTGGTACATCGGTGGCGGCTGCTGCGACGGGCAATTCAACGAGCGCAACGGGGACTGGCCGTGGCGGCTCACGGCCTTCCAACGGCTGAGCTTCACGAGCGTCGACGTGCTACCGTGCATTAAGGAGTCAAACGTGATCGGCATGGGAGCTGCGGGGATTGTTTACAAGGCCGAGATACCAAGCCGGCACGCGACCGTGGCGGTGAAGAAGCTGTGGCACCCGTCGGAGCCTGACGGGTCGGCGGGGGACATCGAGGGGGAGGTCAGCCTGTTGGGGAGGCTGAGGCACCGCAACATAGTGCGGCTGCTTGGGTACCTGCACAACGAGACGGACGCGATGATCGTGTACGAGTACATGCCGAACGGGAACCTATGGGAGGCCTTGCACGGGGAGCGCGCGCGGCGGGTGTTGGTGGACTGGGTGTCGCGGTACAACGTGGCGGTCGGGGTCGCGCAGGGGCTCGCGTACCTCCACCACGACTGCCACCCACCGGTCATACACCGGGACGTCAAGTCCAACAACATCCTCCTCGATGGGAATCTCGAGGCGCGGATCGCAGATTTTGGGCTCGCGCGGGCGATGTTGCGCAAGAACGAGACGGTGTCTGTCGTCGCGGGGTCCATCGGCTACATCGCGCCTGGTGAGTTTTAATGCATGCTCTTGTAATTGATAGGAAATTGGGTGGAACAGGGGTGAATAAGTACAAAAACCTGTTTGTTTGCAGCAAATAAGTGAATATAGCTATGTTAAAATAAGTAACAATAAGATGTATTGATATTTCAAGTCGTCTGAATTATGTTATTCCACTCAATCATTCCACTGGTATAAGAGCTCGCATGTCAAATCATTTGTCATTATTCCATATCACATCTGTTTTTAATTTTTATAATTCATTATTCATGTTTTATTATTTTTCATTCACAATTTATCCATGGTTAATCAAATAACAAAAACTTTATTATTATATTTCATAATTATAATTAACTATTTTCACAATCAAATACAAAATGATTTATTATTTATCTATACAAGAATAGTTATTTATCTCAAAATAATTTAAGTTGATGTTAAAAAGGGGTTGGGGGTTTTGGGGTTTGGGTTTTTGTTGTTGATGTGTATATCAAGAGCAGAACTGACTCCGCATTCATGAAATGGCAGAGTATGGTTACACAATGAAGGTGGATCAGAAGAGCGACATATACAGCTTCGGAGTCGTATTGATGGAGCTGCTCACAGGGAGGAAGCCCGTGGAGGAGGAGTTCGGGGAGTGCATGGACATCGTGGGGTGGATACGCGAGAAGGTCCGGCAAAACAGAGCCATCGAGGACGCGTTGGACGCCAACGTGGGCGGGCGGTGCCAGCACGTGCAGGAGGAGATGCTGATGGTGCTGCGCATCGCGATCCTCTGCACCGCGAGGTCCCCCAAGGACCGACCGTCGATGCGGGACGTGCTTCTCATGCTCGGCGAGGCCAAGCCCAGGAGGAAGAGCAGCAGCGCCAGCGTCGCCAGCAATTGCGTTAAGGATAAGCCGGTCTTCACCACCTCGCCTGAGCCGGAGTTCGTGTAGTCCTTGTAGTAGTTGCTCTTCAAGTGATTCTTTTTTTTTTTCAGTTACCAGTTGCATAAATCATTCTTGATTTTGTATGTAGTTTTTTTTATTGGCTCACCTTCAGATATGTATTACGAGTGTAGATTTTGGTCTTCTCACAATAAAAAGAAGTCCTTGTTCTCTCTTTTTATTCATGCAAGGATTGTAACATTGATTTTCTTCATCGAGTAAGAATTGTCTTCTAATTCTTGCAATGGTACTACTTGTTTTCTCTGTTTTGGATTTGATAATCGGTTACGTTTGTAGTTAACAAAAACAACATGACCTGACATTCCTTGAGATTGTTTTGACCATTCACAACAAGTCACTTTTATGCAACAACAGACCTTATAACATACGTGATGTATACATCAAATCATCATCACACATGGATTCAATACAAGTGAGTGAATGTTGAATCCTAATAACAAACCACCCCCCCCCCCCTAAAAAAAAAACACTCCTTCTATTGGGTCCTAATATCAACTCTGTGAAAAAAATTTATCTTTAGAAATGAAGGAATGAAAGATTTCAACATAATTTGACTGAGAACGAGAATGAACGCAAACTGGCCCGGACTCTGTATATAATTACATGCATTGCACGCTATGTAATGGCTTCCCATCAAGGCCAAGACATCTGCAACCCCTCCTCCAACCCGCCAACCACCCATCCGAACTCATCCACCGGAAACTCCCCGCCGACCAACTCGCACAACCCCGACACATAACCCGGCCCATCGACATCGACCCACCGAGCCTCCGACGACGTTGCCGACTCCGCGGGCGAAGCAGAGGAGGTAATCGGCATCGGCGGCGGTGGCGGAGGCGGCTCGGGGAGGTTCAGCCTCGCCGAATCACCGTAGAGGGTCGTGGCGGCCTTGTCATAGGCGAGGGCAGCCTCAAAGGAGGTGTTGAACGTGCCAAGCCAGAGGCGCGCGCCGCGGTTGGGCTCGCGTATCTCGGCGACCCACTTCCCCCAGGTCCTCTGCCTGACCCCTCTGTACGTGCACTGCGCGTTCTCCGGCCCTCCCTTCCCCTTCATGCACCCCTTCCTCGACCTCCTCAACTTGCCCTTCTTTTGTTTCTCTCCACCCTCCATTGCTGATGCTTGAATTGAACACTGACTCATGAAGTGGAGCTAAAAGGGTCACCTTTTTTAGAGTTTGCCAGATAAGTTGGAATTAGAGGAGGATAAGGTGAATGTGACACGTGGGGGAGGAGGTTTGATTGGGGTTTGTCGATTTGGCATGGCAAGGGGGCACACGTTTTAAGAGGAGATCAGTATCCATTTGAGGGAGGTGACACGTGTGGTGGGGGTTTGGTTTGAAAGTCGGTTTATGTGGGGTTTGTTTGTGACTTTTGTCTCATAAGGGGAGACTGAATACTTTCTGGTCCCTTTTGTGGATGGGACTATGGGAGGGCTGATTGCTGATTGCTTGGGAGGCTCTTTTGTGGATTATGGGGATCACCACCAAGAAGGGGTGGAGTTTTGTGTTGCTTAAGGGACACATCTCATCAGTTTTGGGGATGTGAGGGATAAGGATTCAGGGTCTTGGCACAGGTTGGGAGTCTGTCTGAACTCTCAGAAAGAGAAAAAAAGGGCCCAACTTTTTTTTTTTGTCATGTCTTGCAATCAAGATGAGAAATTAATAAGTGCTTGTTTGGATGTGTACTTTCAAACACTGCGTTTATCATATGCGTGATGTGGGCGTGTTAGAAATAATGTCAATCACACACCCATTTTTGTTTGGCGATAACATTGGTGTTATGAACGCTAGTTAGATTGAAAAATTACCTAAAAACCTTCATTTATATGTCTTGGTTTTTTTAAAAGAAGACAGAGTATGGAATTTCACCAAAGAGGTGGGTATACAAGTAATTTACGACTATCGATAATGGTTTTATTTCATTGCATTTCAAAAATCATTGTTTTGAGGTGTTGATAGGCTTCTCATTCAATAATACGGTAGAGGTGAAATATCACATGTGGTGTTTTGGACCCGAAGAAGTGTTTGATATCGTGATTGCACAATTCACTGCTTTCACATTGCTAACACACATGTAACGCATATCCAAACAGCCCCTAAGTGTAGGCACATTTAACAGAGTTTTTCTTCGTAATAACGGTGGGAAGGTGGCCAACTACCAGAATAAACAAGTGTACATCATCTTTTTTGGTATGATAAAATATGAGTAAAATATGGATTGAAAAGATAATTCGACATATAAATCATCTTTATATCATTGAAAATAATAAGAAGAACCTCAAATATCAATTTTTTTTGGATGGATTCAAATATCAATATTGTGATAACCTATGATAGATTTTGTTAAACACTGACCTACAACACACATTCGACCAATATCTAATGACAGTCCATATGATTGTGAATTAGTTTTGATAACATGCAGATGCAGCATATCTCAAACTTGAAGGGGGCTATCACAAAAATACACTTTTTAAAATTTTCAAACCATGTGCGGCACGTAACAGCAAAATGACAGATAACATTTTTTGGTATGGGCGTTATTACATTCAATTTGTTTTACAATACTATGTGCAATTGTTTCGTTGTTAAAAATAATGTATGAAATGATTTAATATGATATATATTTTAGTATTTCAATATATATTTCAGTGAAAAAATCAATTGAACTGGCCATTTTTCTCTCTATCTCCATTTTTATTTTTTTATTACACCCATTTTCTTTTTATTATTTTAAATATAATCTTATATATCTGGTAACCCCCTCAACTTATAATATAATTCAATTAATTGATATATATATATATATTATTTTGTATAAAAACACATAAGATATATAATTTAATTTAAAAATAATAAAAATTAAAAACACGTGTTTTCTGTGTTTTAAACTATAAAATTAGTAGAGTAACAAATTTTTTTTTTTTTTTCAAAATTCATAGTTTGGACTCTGGGTCGATTGAACAGAAGGCCCAGATAAAATCGTGTCATCACACACACTCGAGATCCGACCCATTATCCTCGCTAGGGTTTTTCACACCCCCGCCACCTACAAATACCCAAACCAAAGGTAGGGTTTCCATTCCAAACGCCGATTTCGAGAGAGAGACAGAGGGGGAGAGAGAAGAAGAAGAAGAAAAAGAGAAGATGCCGGCGGGACACGGGCTTCGGTCGAGGACTCGGGACCTGTTCGCGAGGCCGTTCAGGAAGAAGGGTTACATCCCCCTGACGACCTACCTCCGGACGTACAAGATCGGCGACTACGTCGACGTCAAGGTCAACGGCGCCGTCCACAAGGGCATGCCTCACAAGTTCTACCATGGCCGCACCGGCAAGGTCTGGAACGTCACCAAGCGCGCTATCGGCGTCGAAATCAACAAACAGGTCCTCCTCTCTCTCTCTCTGCATCTGATGTTTTGTGATGAGTGATGGTCAGATCTGACCGACGTACGTCGAATTTTTTTATATTTTTGTAGTGTAAGCCCTGCATTTCGTTGACGTTGCTGGAAGTCCCATTTTTTGAAGTTCTATTAAGTGCATATGCAGATGTAACGTTGATTTGTTGATGTTCTTGTGGAGTTCATGATGCTTAGCGATTAAAAATTGTGAATAGTTTCGTGTGAGATTCTAGTTACACTGTTTCAATTTCTAGTTGAATTTGCTTTCTTCGTTTGTTTGTTTTGCTTTTCTCAGGTCTTATATTCCTTTTTAGCTGATCATGTTGTTTATGAAAAGATGATTGTATAATGTAGAATGACAAATTAGATGACAAATGGACGGGTACCAAAGTAGCAGACTTGTGAAAATGTCTTTTTGTTTTGATTAGAATAAAGTGGAACATGTAGTTCATATGGCATGTTCATTTTTTTCCAAATCTAAGCTATGTCATCTCATGTGGATGCATATTGAGTCTTGGAAAAATGTGGATGCACATTGGGTGTTTGAATAATCATTGTGTGTTTAAGTGATTTGATCAGTTATGCATGTTTGGTTGAAATGATCTGGCTGTGGTCTACTGTCTTAATATATTGGGTGTTTATTTGGAGTAATTATCAAATTTATTCTTTCTGTACGTGTACAATCACGGATAATTCCATGTCCACTCTGCTTTTATCCAGCTTTACCAGGGGCATTAACACAAGTATCCTTATTTATTTTGTTAAAAATGTTTTTCATGTTCACATCAATGTTAATGCGTATTACAATTAGGCGTGTGGCGTGTGCTCCTATTGTTTTTCCACCATCCATTGTTCAAGATTTTGTTCCCTTTTTATCATGATTTATTGCATCATGGCATCATTTGTGTTTGTGTTCTTCTATTTTAGGATGCTGTTGTATCCCCTTTCAGAAGAGATAGCAAAAGTGTTTGGGAGTTAACTATCACTCGATGTAGGATTATGTATCTGTCTTTGTGCTGCAGTATCTTATTTCTTAGAAGATGCATTAGTTTGATCAGTTGTGTTTTTAGATATTCTGTGAAAGGGTGTTGGTGTGTGGCTCTTTATATTGGATATGGTGGTCCTTTTTGTCATTGCTGTGCTGTGAAATTGAAGTGGGCAGCACAGTGATTCAGATGTATCTTAGAATTTCTGAAGGGAATGTTTGAATTCTTTAACTTGTGACATGAAATAAGTATGCTCAATCTTAAAGAAGAGAAACATTTTTTAGTTATATGTTTTTGGTCCCAGTGTTTGGGTGCTTTTGATTGAGGGATAAGGGTCTACAAGACCGTTTGAACATGTGCCAATACACAGTCAACACATTGTTGTTGTGCATTGTTGGAAGAAATCCTTGTTATGTAATTCATGGTAAAGCATGCTTCTTATGAAAGGGTGTGTTTTTTAACATTAACTACATTCTTCTTTTGTCTGGAAATAGCAGCATTTGACTTTAACCACTCATTCAATGATTGGTTGTGAATATTCATTGAGTAGAATACGAAAAAATCAATTATATTTATGGGAAGGTTTTGTAACTATATTAAACTAGAATTCAAAGATATGTTCAGTTAATGGTGTTAAGCATGCAGGCTAATTATAATGTACACATCAAGGAATGATAAAATAGAATCTGCATTTTAATATGTAATACATGAAAAGGTCTCAAGCATCCAAGCACTAACTTAGTCATCTAGTTGATGAACATTGGCATGGTGGTGACCAAATTGTTGACAGGATTACAGAGGAACCTTGATGAATACTTTTTGACACCTATAGGACACTCCATCAAATAATATGGTCATTGTGCAAGAATGCTACATACTTGCTTTATGACCATGTTACCATGTTATGTATTTTTTCCACTCTTATGTTAGTCATCTAGATGTTGTGTTCAATTTTGGTTAATGGTTGTCGGATTTTGTAGTGCTGATGTGAATCATCTGATATCAGTTGCATGATCTTGTCCCTTGATGGGGAGTACTTGTTCCCTAATTTACATTATGGTCCAAGCCATGTCATGTTTGAGTCATTTCATCAATTTTGTTTTCTTTCTTTTTGATGCCTATTGTGCTGGAGGCATTCCAAATTATTCATGTTGTGGTTAACTATGACTTGAGGAGCTATTCACGTGATCAACCACTTTACTTTTATCCAATATGCAACTGTTGTTCGTGTCCCCTATGTGCATACAAATTTTGTTCATTGTGCAAACTATGTAGATTATTTATGGCATGATTATTAGTTGTCATTCGATGCACTTTTTGTTTGGAATGATGCATGAAATGTCTGTTTGTAATCACACCATGTTTTGTGAGTATGATTCACATATGTTTAGCATGTATATCTCACGTGATCTTTTCATGCACGAGTTTATATGACTATGTGGCCGGGATCCAAATTTCCCCTCCATGAACCCTCAGTTGCTAACAGAGTCCATTTGTTCCATGTAAATATTTCCATTCCAATCTAATGTGTCACACTTGACATCAGGTTGGGAACCGCATAATCAGGAAGAGGATCCACGTGCGGGTGGAGCACGTTCAACCATCCAGGTGCCAGGAAGAGTTCAAGCTGAGGAAGATCAAGAACGATCAACTGAAGGCGGAGGCCAAGGCTCGCGGGGAGAAGATCAGCACGAAGAGGCAGCCCGAGGGGCCGAAGCCTGGGTTTGTGGTGGAAGGGACCACTCTCGAGACCGTTACTCCTATCCCATACGATGTTGTCAACGACCTTAAAGGAGGATACTAGTTCCCCTCCTTTTCGGCCTGCGTGTTTGGTCTTCCTGGTATGATCGATCCGTTTTGGTATTTTCATTGAACTGCTCTTTTTATCTTTTGGATTATATATTTTTGTGGAGATGCTTATTTGGTTTCTGAAGCATCAAAATTTTCATCTAGGAAAGTTTTCACAACATTTTTTTTTTCTTGTAAAATGTGGGTTCATGGTATCTTGCTAGCCGATCTTACTAGAGAACCCACGTCACATGGGAGTCCCCTTATATTATTTTCATTCTGAATGAAATTTTAATCGTTTCCAATGGTTCAGCCATATTTTTATGAAGATATGATATGCGTCCAGCGAAGTGCATTGATTAGATATTTATGAAGGATTTCTCTTTGACGAGTGTATGTTAATCCATCCAAATGCGTATTGGGGGGGGGGGGGGGGGGGGGGGTGTTTTGGTATATAAAAATTTTAGATCAACTCCTCTGATAGAGGTATTTCTTTTAAGTGAGAGGATGTGGATTCAAATTTTATAAATTAATTATCAATAATCTGACTAAGAAAAATAATTAGCAATAATTCTTTTTGTAAATTAACTCTTGTTGAGCTTATTAGAGATCCTAAATGCATGAACTAGAATATAGAGTATATCTTGTAATGAAAATGTTTTTTATTATACACGTTGCTAATTAGATTCGTTCCTTCATGACTCTATGAATTGAATTTATATTTTTTTAATGTCTCTTGTATCAAATTATACATTGATATAGTTAAATATATATAGTGTTAAATGATTTTAAATAATTGACCTTGGTGTGGGTCAAACATTAGATCTTGGTTGCAGTTATACTCAGTTTTTTTTACAGTCTAAAATACAATCTTATATATCTGATTAAAAATTCAATGAAGCATATATCTCGTTAGACGATGTATTTATCTTGTTAAATATTTTGTTATATTTATTAAAAAAGAGTAGTTCATTTAATTCAAAATTGAACAATATATATATATTTTTATAAAAGCATATATTTTATTGCATAATGTTTATTATTATTTAAAAAAATGACTCAATTTGACATTTTCCCAATCTCTTTTGTTAAAATCAGGTGATAATTTTGTGGGATACACTCACCACCCTTAGTGTGGATACACATAAATTAGTATAAATAAGGATAAAATGATTTTGTATTTGGTCACCACCGTTATTGTTAAACTCACATCCCATATTTATCAAATAACAACGCAATCTTTTAAAAAAAAACCTGTTATCTGTCACAAGATTGACCATCTCTTTCTCTCTCTGCTTGTGTTCTTCTTCATTGTCAATTGCAGCGGACAGCGGTCGGCCTTGTCGACCGCCTCCAATGCCCCTGGAGAGGGTGAAGGTCATTTTGACGATGACTAATATAATCCGGCGAGAAGAATGATGCCCTAGTTCATAAGTAAGGACTGCTGATGGCTATATTCCATTCGACAGCCATGTCGTTGATAATTTAAACCTAGTTTGATGATCCATTTGTCAGTAAAGTTAGTAAAAGGTAAATTAAAACCCCTAATAGCTACATTGAACTCAACAGCTCCTCCGTCTAAAATGTCAGTACAGTTTAACGCTAATGTTATCAAGTTAGAATATGCATACACTACCGTGGCTTCATTCAATTTGTTTGCAGGTTTCTTGACACTATTTCAATTCCAAATGAAAATCTTTACACATGAGATTCCAAATGAAAATCTATATATATGAACCATGAATAGATTGACTCCTTGAATTTAATTGATCCAAAATCTGAAGGTTCAAAAGTTATTGACAACACCATGAAAGATTCCAAAATTTCTATTTTTCAGTGCAACAACTGATTGGAAGCCTAAAATATCTGCATAAAAACTGAGTTCTAGTCCTCGCGATTGTAATTGTAGTTTGTTGATGATTTTGCGGTCCCCAATCTATAACAAAGTGGTTTTCTTGTGAATATAAGTTTTTTTCAAAACTGATAGACCAAGGCTACCCTGATTGTATTAATCAAAATGACATTGGACCGAAAGTTTACAATAAAGAGAATGATACAAATGAACAATGCTCGCTAGTAAACAAAACGAAATAAAAGAGAGATTTATTCCTCCTTGTCACGCTGAGCCCTTCCTCCATCAGACTGTGAAGGAGATGCCAGTCTCGGTGATCTCCACTTTTTGCACTCCTCCAAGTAGCCGTCTCCATTCGCATGTGTATCCGAAAAAGGAGTCCATAAGTTTCGAAGTAGAACATATGTCCATGAAAGACAATCGCGTTGCGAGTCGTCTATATCGTTCAATGCCCGGCCAGAACTAGGCATCTCTTTATCTCCAAATATATGTTTGGTAGAGGATGTTGATCAATGCAAAGCGAATTTGGCGAGAAAACAAGTAGAAGAGGGAGATATGAAAAAGATAAGGGGTGGTGAGTTTTGGGTTTCAAATACAATGTATTTTTTGGGTGGTGGGTACGGAGAAAAAACCAATTGATGGGGGGTGGGATTGTGTAACATGGGAGGTGGCAATAACAGCACCCAACTTTGTGTGCTTGCACATAACAATGTGCATGCACAGTTTTTGCGCACATGCGCTCGCGCACAACATTGCACATGCTTAATCAGTGAATTCATATATGATTGTTTTGTACTTGTTCTCATCTACTGTTCCAACATGATCTGAAACACGAATTTGAGTCAAATCACATAAAGAGATGCCATGTTCCCATCTTTTCTGTATTGTTATTATTTGCTATGTTGTTTAGTTTTCTAAATTTTCATATTAAAAAATATAGCTCTTATGTCTCCTTGTTCAACCAATGTTTTGTGCTTCCAACAATTTTCATGGCCGTGAGATGGTGTATTTACTTTGCCAAAATGATTAAACAACCTGAACTCCAATCTGAGATTAGCCAGCTAAATAATTTTAAAAAAAAATTACAAAACAGAAAAACATTACTATAAAAAAAATGTCCGAAGGTCCCTCTCATCTGCTAGACTGTTTATTTGAAGCAACACACTTTACCACAACTTGTAAATATTGTTATGATTTGGTTACTCTACCTTCAATGAATATAATTACATTCATGTTAGAATCTAATGATCCAGAACCAATATGGAGATTTAAGAGAAATTTAATGCCTGATCATCAGCTCATCATTGACCTTAAAATTATATTTACAACACATTCAGATGAATGATGGTTACCCATTAAATATGACCCTGTGAGATGTAATATTTATGTGCAATACCAAATAGTGTTTCATTTTTTTTTAATTAGACTAGACATATGTATGTGACTTTTTTGCATAGAAAATTATATTCAATCATATATTTTATTTTTTAAGCTTTTTATAAGGACTTGTGATGTACGTAATTTATAAAAAAAAATTATGTGTATTCAAGATTAGGAATATTCAATCACCTCGATTTATGGGTTCCCACCTCAAATAAAAAAAATATCTTTTAGGAGTGGGAGGATAACTTGGGGTGGGGTGGGTTGGGGGTGAGCTAAGGAGGTAGGCGAAGGAGGGTGATGGTGAGATGGTTGCCCTCTCTCTTTTCTTTTAGCTTACCCCACCATTTCTGTCTCTTAGGGAGTGTTTGGCAAAGAGTTTAGGCTGCATTAGACGCGATCACTGAAACAAACGGGTATTTCTGTCGCAGAGTCGACAACCACACGATCCTTGTTGTATCCTGTTTTTGGCCCATTTTTGTCACGTTCTCCGTCTCTCCAGAAACAATTATTCCTGGCAACGCAGATCCCCTCCCCCCTCCTGTGTCCTGGCTACGCGGACACCCGCGGACGTAAACGAAGCCTTATTCTCCTCTGTCATTCTCCCCTCTCTGATCTCTCTCTCTATCCTCCACCTGCCTCAACCCATAATCATCCTCTCCTACTGTATATGACTATGAAAGTCAGGTGTCTATTAAAATACATTATGAAGAATTATATTTATTATTGATATGAAATTTCTTTTTGCCTAACAACGTGTGCGGCATCACTCCAGAGGCTGACACGTGTGCAGTGACTAAGAAAACGCGGAAAAGCACGGACCACCAGACCTCAAGCGTAAGAGCATCTCCAATGGACATGTTAACTCATTAGTTAGTGTCATATTTTCATAAATGAGGTAAAAATGGTGTTCCAATGGAAGTGTTAAGGGTATGTTAAATGTGAGTCCCACCTGCCATATGTTAATTTTCATGTTAATTTTAGCTAGTGTTTTAGCCAACCAAATGTAGGTCCTACCATTTAAAATATTAAAAAAAATATTATTTTGGGTGGGTGGAGAGCTTTGAGTGGGTGGAGAGATGGACCCACTATTGTTTTAACTAGTTATTTAACAAATCCATTGGAGCAACAATCACCAACTAAATGAGGGTCTAGTTGATGGATAAAGTGCTGACATGTCACTTTAACATCTTAGTTAGTTAACAGGTCCATTGGAGATGCTCTAAGAGCATCTTCAATGTACATGTTAACTCACTAGTTAGTGTCATATATTTACAAAACATGTAAAAATAGTGCTCCAATGGAAGTGTTAAGAGAATGTTAAATGTGAGTCCCACCTGTCATATGTCATCTTCCATGTTAATTTTAGCTAGTGCTTTAGCCAGTCAAATGTGGGTCCCACCATTTAAAATATTCAAAAAAATATTATTTTGGGTGAGTGGAGAGATTTGAGTGGGTGAAGATATGGGCCCACTACTATTTTGGTTAGCTATTTAGCTAGTCCATTAGAACAACAACAATCAATTAAATGAGAGAGTAGTAAATGAGAATCTAGTGGAGGATTAAAGTGCTGACATGATACTTTAACATCTTGTTTAATTAACATATCCATTGAAGATGCTCTAACCATCTGACCCACCCATCGAACGGTGGTGGACGAAGGTCCATAAGAGATTAACACAAAAAAAATCCGAGCCACCGGTATCGAGCGTCCACGTATACCGATGGGCCAAGAACGTGGGGCCCACGACAGGGTCACATTTTCCTTCGTATAAAGGGCTGGGGCCCACGACAAAGAGTGGCAAAGAAAACCGTCCCGTCCAATCCAATTTCACGTCTCACTTTCCTTTTCTGGACAAAATCCCCTCTGCACCCCCGGTAAACTTTAACCCCATCTCAACGTCTCGAGTTTGGATTCAGTTAGTACTGACTTTGATCAATCTGATCAGTATCGAACTGTACAATCTATAAATTAATCTACACAGACTATGAATTAAGTTGAATAACTAATTATTGGATACAATGTCATTTTTTTTGCAGTTCGATTAATAGGTTGTATAGTTCAATTCATTGACTGTGCAGTTTGATATAAATAGTAATATTGGTACTAGGCCTGACTGGAACATAACCCATATACACAGTGAGGTAATAAGCATATTTATTTTATTTTTACATTTTCTACATTATTTATTAGTAAATTTTTTTTATATATATATTTTTTATAAATATTGTTTATTATAATATATATTTCATTCTATGAATTTGTTTCATTATGTGTGTATTTTTTAAAAGATAAAATCACAAGTGAAGGTTGCATGCAGATTGAAGCTAAACTATCCTTATTCAGAATGTTCAATTTATTCTTTAAAATATTTTTCAATCCATGTTTATATTGAATTAATAAAAATATTTATAATACATGATACACATTCATATTCGTTTGTGTTATAAAAACACCCATTACCAAATTAATTTAATTAATTGAATTGATTTAATCATTAAAAATATAACTCCTTTCACTCTGAAATTTTAATGTTGGATCCTTGGTTTGAGAGATCCAGAGAATACTTATCAAAGAAAGTGAAAAATTACTTTGCCTTCTATGTTATATCTTCATGGGCCCACATAAAAGATTTTTCTAACAAGATAAACCTATAACTTCATTAAATATCACCAACTAAATATTTCAATGCAAACAAATCCAAATCTCCATCTTCAAAGTTCCCAGTAATGTCACAACTACTCATGATTATCTCTAATCCATTTTATAAAAAACTATTACAAAAGAGAAAAAAATCATGAAAATATTTTCTAATAAAATTAAATATAATATATGACATGGATATCCATTTTTATATTCTGAATTATTGTCACCCAACAAAAATCACAGCAGACATAGGAGAAACAAAACGGGTGCAAAATAAAAAAAAGTCTTTTCTACAAATATTCCCCCATCTCACAAAAGAAAAGCAAAAGAACCTTTTTTTTCTCTCTCCCCCTCAAAAAGAAGAAGAAAAAAAGGTCTCTTTATCGATCTCTCTCGAATTGGAGGAGAGAGAGAGAGAGAGAGAGAGAGAGGACCAATTGATAATCTTTTCCAGTGATTGTTTGAAATTCGTGTTTCATGCATTCCTTTCGTTGATCTTTCTCTCTCTGTAACTTTTTTTTGTATCCTGTTCAATCTTTTGTTCTTTTTAAATAAAAACATAAACAATTCCCCGCGTGTCGTGTTTTAGGGATTTGTCTGTTGTGGATCCGATCCCGGAAGAAGACCCACTCATTCATTCACCTCCATTAAAGAGAGAGAAGAATCAAAAGCCGATCTTTTTCTATTTTTGGGTTTCGATTCATCCTCCGCCGTTGATTGATCCTGACCGTCGGTGTCGCCTGAGATGGCGACCGTCGACGCCTCAAAGTACGCCCACAGCCCGGTCCACAAGGCCGTGGCGACCCGCGACCACGCCTTGCTCCGCCGCGCCCTCGCCGCCCTCCCGCGCCTCCGTGACCCGTCCGAGATCCGCACCGAAGCCGACTCCGTCGCCGAGGAGGCCAAGGCCGACGCGATCTCCGCCGTCATCGACCGCCGCGACGTCCCCGGCCGGGAGACCCCCCTCCACCTCGCCGTCCGCCTTGGTGACCGCGACTCGGCCGAGATGCTGATGGCGGCGGGCGCGGACTGGTCCCTCCAGAACGAGAGCGGGTGGAGCGCGCTCCAGGAGGCGATCTGCGCGCGCGAGGAGGCGCTCGCGTCGGTGATCGTGCGGCACTACCAGCCCCTCGCGTGGGCCAAGTGGTGCCGCCGCCTGCCTCGGCTGGTGGCGGCGATGGGACGGATGAGGGACTTCTACATGGAGCTCACCTTCCACTTCGAGAGCTCGGTCATCCCCTTTGTGTCGAGGATCGCCCCCTCCGACACGTACAAGATATGGAAGCGCGGCTCGAACCTCCGGGCCGACATGACCCTCGCCGGGTTCGACGGGTTCAAGTTCCAGCGGTCCGACCAGAGCGTGCTCTTCCTCGGCGACGGCTCTGAGGACGGGCGAGTTCCGCCGGGGTCACTCTGCGTGGTCTCCCACAAGGAGAAGGAGGTCATGAACGCGTTGGACGGGGCGGGGTCGCCCGCCACGGAATCGGAGGTCAAGAAGGAGGTCGCGGCGATGTCCAAGACCAACATTTTCCGTCCGGGAATCGACGTCACCCAGGCAGTTCTGCTGCCGCAGCTGACGTGGCGGAGGCAGGAGAAGTCGGAGGCGGTCGGGGCGTGGAAGGCGAAGGTGTATGATATGCACCACGTGGTGGTGAGCGTGAAGTCGAGGCGCGTCCCCGGGGCAATGACGGATGAGGAGTTCTTTTCCTCGTCGTCGGTGGCATCGTCGTGTAATGACACGGAGGGGAGTGATGGGTATGAGGAGTTGTTGACGGAGGAGGAGAGGAAGCAATTGGAGGTCGCATTACAGTTGGATGGATCGGATGATGGGGGGAATTCTGATGGGGTTGTCGCACACAGGCGTAGTTGTTACGAGCCGAGGGAGATGCCCATTGAGGATGGGAAGAATGGGAAGAAGGGAGGTTGGTTTGGGAATTGGGGGAGGAGAGGCGGGTCGAAGGTTGAGACGCAGAAGAAGGTGGCGGCAAGGAGTTCCCTTTGCTTGGATGAAGAAAAGGTGAGTGATTTGCTTGGGGAGTCTCCGAGTCGGGCTCAGGTTGGAGGTAGCAGCAGTGGTGGTGGCATTAGTAGGCCAGGGAGGCATTCGATTGATGTTGCGGTTGTTCAGAATCCGCAAGATAGGAGGGATTCGAAGAAGTCGGTGATGGGTTTGGAAACGAGGAGGAAGGAGGGGGGCGGCAAGGAGAGCGAGTACAAGAAGGGTCTGAGACCCATTCTGTGGCTCTCGCCGGAGTTTCCTCTGCGGACGGAAGAACTCCTGCCGTTGCTTGATATCTTGGCGAACAAGGTGAAGGCGATTCGGCGGTTGAGGGAGTTGCTCACGACGAAGCTTCCTCAGGGCACTTTTCCTGTCAAGGTATGAAATATAGAACTGCTTTTTTCTGTTCTCTATGTGGTGCGTATAGAATTTGAGTTGATTTTTGTTCACCTAAAATGATGCTAGTTATCACTGGTCATACATTGGGAAAGTTGGTCATATTATAGAGTTATACATTGGGAAGCTTGGTCATATTATAGAGTTATAAGCATCATAAAGTGTTTCTGTTAAGGTTAGTGGGTTTGAATACATTGCAGTAGAAAGGTTTCTGTCCTTGGATGAGGTTGCACACTGGTATATGAATGCAGTTGCTGTTTATTAACATGGTGTCGCCAATCATAAATTTTTTTGTGACCTGAGGTTTGATATGTTTACCAGATAATTATTGACATATTTGTGAAAGTATAGGGTTTGAATGAGTTTTATAATTATTCAATGTTTTTTTTTTGGCTTGGTAAACTTGGGACTCGAACTCCCGACCTCCCCTTGGGGGAGGGTGTGTCTCGACCACCCCGCTAAGGGGGTCTTCCACAATTATTCAATGTTTGTAGAAGAGAAAGGCATTCTCTTTGTAGATGATTTATTGTGCTATGCCTTTTATGAATAAGGTAATTTATTGTCATCTAACACAATTATTGGTGAGACTTTGCTAGTTGGCACCAGGTATTCTGACATGCAATTTAATTTTCTTTCCCCACTCAAAGATCACTATACTTCCTTGGATTTCTTTGCACTTTATGATTGAGGAGCAAGATGAGTTTTTAGCATATTTTATTGAGGCATCTCAGATATGAGGTCTGCTAAGATGCTCATCTATTTTGTTGTGTTTTATCCAAGTGATTTCTCAAGGTTGGAGATCACTACCTCTGCCTTCTGGAATATGTTGTTGTAAATCTTTTTCAACAGCATTTTATCTCTGTTGTCAAAGATAACAATTAAGAAACGTGGCATGAATCTGTTAATTGCATGAGTTATGAGTATCAGCATAAATTTATGACCTTATGAGATGATTCTGTGGAAAACAGGCTTGGAGGAATTTTTTCTTCCAGCACTTTCTAGTTGAGTCATTATTAGAATGAATCATTGTCGGTGGTTGATGGATGAGACGATAAATTTAATAAATCTTGACAAGATATTTAAACATTTAAGAAAGGTTGCAGCTATGAAGTAGTGGAATGAGGGGAAAAAAGGAGGAGATGGAAAGAAACTGGAAGAAAGATGGAATTTTTTGCTAGAAGGATTGTACTTGTATGCTTCTTGATCCCTGAAAGCTCCTGCTTCTGCTTCATATATATTCGGAATTGAATTTATTACCCTTTCTTATTGAGACGTCTTAAAAAGGATTTAGGGATTCTTGTCAACTTTTTAAATAATTGAAAAGTTGTTTTGGATTAGAAGAACCATATTTCGTTTTATCAAGGTTCACTTTGATCAGTCACATGGTTATTACCACATAAAATAAAGGGGTAAGTGAAATTTATTTCTCTGTAGAATTACTATATGACTGTAAATGTGCTGACATCACTGACTGACGTCAGTGGAGGCTTTTTTATTACACTTGTGTTGATTAAGCAGAGCAATTGCATGGGAAGGTATGTGAACCCCTTTTTTGAATCACTGATTTTTTTACTGGATCATGTGTAACTTTAAGTCCTGTTGCTATAGTGCATTAAATGCAGTCTTGGTCCCATATGACCCCACATGATCCCTTTGTTGCCAGAAAAAGGGGAGATCTGTCCACTCTCTTACCAACACCACAATATTATTATTGGTGCAACTGGACTAGTGATTGTTCAAGTTTAGGCCTATAACTTCTATATGAAACCCCACTTAGCACATGACTCAGCTCAATATCCCGTTTCTTCACTCATGTAGATCCTTTTTAAGTCCTTGTTATAAATTTGTGCTATGGAAGAAATGAATTCTGTTCCCACTACCAAATTAAAAGGGGAAGAAATGGTTTTTCCCCACTATTCAAGGTAAATCATTTTAATACATGACCGAGCTTAATCCTTGTTATGATATTTTTTGGTTGACAAATAACCCCAATGTTAATTAGGAAAACCCCAGATGCACACGATCACAACCAATCATGTGCATTGGATAAGCCGTGGGGAAATATGAACTAGAGACCTATATGGAGCAAACCCATGGCTCTTGCCAAAGAGCCGACCCCATGTAGGTTTCCTTGTTTAAACATTGGTATTAAAGAAATAAATTATGTTCCCAAATCAATCATTATAGTTTTCTTTTTATGAGATAACCGAGGGGATGATTATTCTCATGATAATTTTTAACATTGAAGAAATGCATACTGAATTTAAAACCATGTTCCATTTATTCCAATTTCGCATCCATCGTTACCTACAGTGATGCTCTACAAAATATGCCATCCTTTCTGTTTCCGAAACTCACCCAGTCAAGTAATGTTTGCAGGTTGCCATACCAGTCATCCCCACCATAAGAGTGCTGGTGACCTTCACAAAGTTTGAAGAGCTGCAATCAGTGGAGGAGTTCTGCACACCCCCATCCAGTCCCGGGAAATACACAGACCAAGAGAGTCCCGTTCAACAGGCTTCCTCGGGATCTTGGATACAGTGGATAAAGGCCCCTTATCGCCAGAGCTCATCTTCAGGCCCCTCCAGCCGGGTCGAAGACATCCAAGATCCATTTCTAATACCACCGGACTACACCTGGATCACGCCGGAAGCCAAGAAAAAGAAAATGCAGGAGAGCAAGAACAAGTCCAAGAAGGGAAGAGCTGCCCAGAGCCATTGAAGTCTCTGCCTGAGATTGAATTTCACCGTATTCATTCGGATTCAAATTCAGATACATTTTTTTTCCCTTTTCGAAAGGAAAGATGTGTTGTATATCATGGGGAAATCTCATTGTCACAAGCTTGAAATGTTGGTCTGTGTTGGTGCATTTTTTTTCCTTAGTAAAAATGTTGTTCTAAAGAAAGCTCTGTTTTTTCCTCTTCAATTCATTGATTATCCGGGATTACAGATGATATGATGCTGTTTGGATGACAACATGGATCATGCTTTGATAACGCCCATGTGTGGCGCGAAACCTCTCTATGCACCGACTCACTAGTGGTCGGTAGTGCTAGAGCCCTCCATCAATCAAATCGCGCCACGTGTCCTCCTGCGGTCCAATGCCTTGTGTTGGCCCTTCCAAAGCCGCGATAAAAAGCGATTTTGAAACACAGACCACTTCGATTTCACAGTCATTTTATTTAATAAGCAGCGACCGAGAGAGAGAGAGAGAGAGAGAGAGAGAGTTTTGGCCATGGAAGCCTCTCCACAGCTCCTCTGCTGCGGCTCCAAGCCCTTCAGCCGCGCCTTATCGCTGCCAGCCGAGACGGTCTTCAATCCGAGGGGGAATCGCGGTCGTCGGTCCTCCGGTTCGCGCAGATTACACGTCGTCGCCGTCGCGACCGAGCCGAAGCCGACCGTCAAGTCGGAGAAGAAGGCGTCACCAAAGACATCCAATGGAGCTGCAGTCACTGTGAGAAGAGATTGTGAATTTGTTGATTCCGTGGATCCTTCGGATTCTTCTATGATCTCAAATTTAGGTTTCTGCTGTGGATGTGTAGAGGTTTGGGAATGTGTCGGCGGATATAAAGAGAGTGCGGGCCAGATGGAGGAGGATGAGCAGCTGGCGTCGCTCATGAGAGGGCTCCGTGGGCAGAACCTCTCGGATTCGCAATTCGCCGATGAGAATGTGCAGCTCCGTCTCGTCGAGGTAGGTATTGAAATTGTTGTGCACTGTTTTTGTGGGAATTTTGTTGTTTCTGCTGATGTTAGGGTTTTTTTTTGTGCGTGCGTGTGTTCTGTTTCAGGTGACAGAGAGTGAGGAGACTCTTCCTCTGGTGTATGATCCGGCGGTCATCTCGCAATACTGGGGGAAAAGGCCCCGCGCTGTTGCGACTCGTATTGTTCAGTTGCTCTCTGTTGCAGGGGGTTTTCTATCTGGTTTAGCTGGGGACGTGATACAGAAGAAGGTTAAAGAGGTGAGATGGTTTTCATCTTCGTTAGTTGATTCTTTGAGTTATTGGCGTCTTTTGCAGTCGTTTGTTCATTGTCTTTATGTAACTGTTTCCAAATTGCTCATTGACATTAGCATGTTAGTGCTTTATTGTCCAGTGTTTGCTTGGTTGAGAGGGATAAAGTTATTAGATAGGTATCTATTCTCATTTTCACTGGTTTAATTTGCTGAGATAAGCTGACTATCCTTCAAGTTTAGCCTCTAGGACTTTTGTAATAATGGATTACCCGAATCATTTGAAAGTATCTGAAGCCATTTGAAGTACTCTAATCCTGAACTATTCTATATTTGGTGTGTATGTTTTCTTTCTTTGTAATATTTATGATGTTTGAAATACACCTTGAGCTAATGACCACAAACACTTGGGGGGTGCTTGGTTAAAAAAAAATCAGCACTTATTCACCTGAAAGCTGAAAATCAGTGCTTTTTGGTTTGTAGGTCTGTTTGGCTCACAGCATTCAGCAGTACTGAAAATCAGCACTTAAACACAATAAGCACTGATAACTTCAGCAATCCGATTGGCACTTTGGTTCCCTGCACCTAAATAGTCTTTAAAAAAGTTGAATCACTGCATAATTTTGTATAAATCATATGTTTGGTTTCTGCTTATGCTGTTTTGCTGATGTTATTTCATCAATATTTGAATTCATGGGTGATTGTCCACAAGGTCATCAGGATATTTTTCCACTGTAATGTAACATTTTTAATAGAAACTGCAGAGGGAACATACTTATTTCTCATGTTAATGCATGCATCATTCTAATGTATTTTTATTAAAATTAGAGGTAATTAATGTGAGAATTTTGTTGAAAATGTTGGAATTATCCTAGTAAAATTGGCCTTTTTTATATTCATGCTACTGATCCTTTATCAATACATATGTGAACTAAAATGGATCTATTGGACTCATTTGTTTTTATCAATTTTCTTTTGGTTATATCTTTTGTGAATGTACGGTGCATCATTTTCCATTGTATAGTGTTTACTATTATTAGTGAATTTCTAGATATTTATGTTTTGGCCATGTATCTTGCATGCTCTTACAACCATCGCATGTTCTATTTTTCTTAAAACATTGCTTCATACTTGTACATGTAGAATGAAGTTGCTCGGGCCATTGAGTTGCGAGAGATTGTAACTTCTTTAGGTCCAGCATATATAAAACTGGGGCAAGCTTTGAGCATTCGACCAGATATATTATCTCCAGCAGCCATGACTGAACTGCAAAAGCTTTGCGACAAGGTAACATTTCGATCCTCCTTTTTGTATGATGTAAATGCATAATATTTCATGCAATATTAAATATTAGAAAGATGTCTTTTGCATGCTTAGGATTATGCCATTTTTATGCCTTTAATATCTAGGTTTCATACTTTTAACTAAGATGTCTCTTGCATGCTTAGGATTATGGAACTTTTCTGTATTTTTCTAATTAAGTATGTTTTGTGGCATTTCAAGGTTCCTTCATTTCCTGATGATGTTGCCATGGCACTCATTGAAGAAGAACTTGGCCAACCTTGGCAGAACTTCTATTCTGAGCTTTCACCCTCTCCAATTGCTGCTGGTACACCCACTTCCATGCTATTTTTTTTTTTTAATGAAGTCATCTTCCTCATTCTGATTATAATTTTTTATCAAATATTTGTTGAAGGATGAACTAACTTTCTGCCAGGGACCACAATTTTTTTTTATCTCATACTGTCACTAGTTTCTGATATTGATATTTGATATGATGTTATTTTCAAATTTTACATATATGGTGTAATCTAGTGAGGGGTTTCCCTTTGTGCAGCATCCACGTATATGTTGTAATCTAGTGAGAGGTTTCCCATTGTGCAGCATCCTTGGGACAAGTATATAAGGGCAGATTGAAAGAAAATGGTGATTTAGTTGCTGTTAAAGTCCAGCGCCCATTTGTGCTCGAGACAGTAACTATAGATCTATTCATCATCAGAAACTTAGGACTGATTCTGAGAAGGTTTCCGCAGGTTAGATATCAAATATTTTTTCTTGAAGCATTCATGTCGACCTTTATGCCTGAACAAGTATTCCTTTGATTTACCAGATTTCCATTGATGTCGTTGGATTGGTAGATGAATGGGCTGCTCGCTTTTTTGAGGAACTTGACTATATTAATGAGGGAGAAAATGGCTCACGGTTTGCTGAAATGATGAGGAAAGACCTTCCTCAGGTACCATTGGCCAACTCTTTCCATTTATATTCAAAATAATATAAATTGAAATAATGCAAATTAATGATTTAATTTTGCCTCTATGTATGTATGCTGAGAGAGAGAGCTAGATAATTTATCATTTCTAACTATGCAGAAAAAAACAACATATAATCAGTCATTTGATCTTCTGTCGTATATCCTTTTTGTTCTACCAATGACAGGTGTCAAAGAAAACTATTTTGACAAAGGTGGAATTATTCAAGAAAAAAATGGACAATAGAGAGTACTGTGCAGGTGACTCATTGTAGGATATTAAAGAGCAGCTGATCAAGCATCATATGAAAAAAAGCACAAACATTGATGCAAAATGTTGTTTCTGACTAGACCAAGACACATTTCAGTTCTGTAGATCCGGGGTTTTCCCAACTAATGTTGGCGTTCCTCATGACACAAAAAAGACATAATTCAGTAGGAAAATGTTATTGTAACTGATGACATTTCTATCAGTGAATAAATTAGCCTATTCTGAACGTCAAACAATAATCTTCTCAGATCATGTCAAGTTAAAGGTTTTCTGATTATACATATTTTTTTGTAGTATCTTTTTTATATATGTCAACATATAATATGTAGGGTATTACATTGCACTGTGATTCACTTTGAGAATTGATATTTCAGGTCGTCGTTCCCAAGACATACCATAAATATACTTCCAGGAAGGTTCTTACCACATCATGGATAGAAGGGGAAAAACTATCGCAAAGCACTGAAAGTGATGTTGGGGAACTGGTCAACGTTGGAGTCATTTGCTATTTAAAACAGGTGGCCATTGAAGATTACCATGTCTTATTCACTTGGGTATTTGCTACAAAATTTATACTGAATGGTAGCTTATACATTTATTCTGTGTGGGCTTGCAGTTACTTGACACTGGTTTCTTCCATGCTGATCCTCATCCTGGAAATATGATACGAACACCAGATGGGAAGTTAGCTATACTTGATTTTGGTACCAATCTATTCCCTACAAGTTATCTGATTGAAATTTATCTTACATGGTTCACAGCTTCATGTGTTTTTAAGCCTTTTCCCATAGATACCATTAATCCAAACTGGATAATTCTTTTTACTTAAAAAAATATTCTCACCATTGACTAGTAGTATCTTATATTATGGATTTGTAGAATGGAATGACAGATGGTTGGAAGTGGTCAACCATCCTGAAATGATTTAAGGTGTCCATTACAAATACCTTTCTAGAATATGGAGGGACTTTGTTCTGTTGTACCCTGGTCAAAAAATTTTGTTTATAGCCTAAGAGTTGAATATCTGAACTCAATAAGCAGAAAATTGTAAATATATACCATGCCAATGATATAAGAAAATTGTTATCCTTCAAAAATGAACTAGAAATTTTTTGTGTAAAGCACTATAGCAGAAAAGGTCAAGTCAAGATTTTCTATATGCGCATAGTGAATTCAACTCAAATAGTAGTCTATACATCATATTATATCAGTGTTTGAATTCAACTCAAATGTAACAGTTCTTATATGCAAATTATGCCGATGTGTGATATTATATCTATCACATTCCACGGAAGCGTATGCTGAGCATAATGTCAGAATACTATTAGGTACTTAGGAA
Source organism: Acorus calamus (assembly GCA_030737845.1). Classification (NCBI taxonomy): domain Eukaryota; kingdom Viridiplantae; phylum Streptophyta; class Magnoliopsida; order Acorales; family Acoraceae; genus Acorus; species Acorus calamus. The sequence continues at coordinate 32,141,755 of CM060866.1, forward strand.
CTAGATGTGCCTCTACTAATGCACACAATATACAAATCAACACATAATAAGGCAAAATGAGTAGATCTTTCAGATTACATTGTAATCAACTGTTCGTTCAACAAAATAATGAAGTATTACTATGGTCATGTCTTGGATGTGACTTTAAATGCATACAAGGTACAAGCTACATATTTCCTACATCAAGGTTGATGAGTGTTTTTGAGTTAGATTACTTTGTGAAGGATTATGCATAAACTTGTATTGAGGCATAAGTGTAAATCTTGGAGAGCAAAGGAGTTTTACTGGGTTCAACAATGTGAAATGATGATTCTTGGTGTTTGATAAATCTCACGCATGCATTTTTGTTGCAGGACTTGTGACAAGATTGACCGATGACCAGAAATATGGACTGATTGAAGCTATAGCTCACCTTATTCATCGTGATTATGCAGCTATTGTTAAGGACTTTGTGAAGCTTGATTTCATCCCTGATGGGGTCAATTTAGAGCCAATCTTGCCTGTACTTGCGAAAGTTTTTGATCAGGCACTTGAAGGAGGTGGAGCAAAAAATATTAACTTTCAGGAGCTGGCATCTGACTTGGCCCAAATAACGTTTGACTACCCATTTAGAATACCTCCTTATTTTGCTCTTATAATAAGAGCAATAGGGGTATTGGAAGGCATAGCTCTAGTGGGCAACCCTGAGTTTGCTATAGTAGATGAAGCATACCCCTATATTGCACAGGTATGGCGTACTGTAACTGTACTTAATTTAAATTGCTCAACACATTTTCTTTGACAAAAATGTCCTGAATGTTCATTTGTTGCTGTTTTTATGCATATTTATAGATGTCTCATGAGGATCTGAATTTCATGATCGTTTGCTGAATAACAGCTTGCATTCTTTGTAGTGTATATTTATCTTTTGGTATGTGTCTTGATAGATAAATTCACATGATGGGGTGTTTTTGCTTGGTCCCCAACAATTTCGTTTCCTTTCACCATGTTTTGTTTTAGATAGGTGGTGTATTAGCTATAGATACAAGGCGTAGTGTAGTGCTCTGTCTTTTAGAGGAGCAGGTTACCTTGCGAGTTCAAACATTCCCTTCTGCCCTATTATATTGTGCAACCTAGGTAATACTTATGCTTTGTCCCCATCTAGGTGATTATTTTGCTAAAGAAAATGGATAATAGAGTAGCCTTGCTTTGTTTTGTTTTCTTTAAGAGGTCATTGGGGGTTGCTTTTAAAAAAACGTGTGTATTAACTACTAATACCAACTCTTGAGGGGCATTATTGCTTATATAATTTCATCTTGTATTAGTTATTTAAAGAATGGATGCATGCATGCATTGATATGCACTTTGAGTTGTGCTAGACAATTCTTCATTGAATATAATTCTATGCCTATCATCTTACTGTATCAGTCAATTGATTTGTTTGGATACCAGGAGGCATCGATATTTTAATTCTAATAGTCATCCCAAGTCAAAACCTACAGGACAGCCATTCATTCCTTCTGGGCAAATAAGAATATGAATTGATGTAGAAAACAATTTTAGCCTCATATCATCTTGTAATGTCCAAGTTTTTGTTTATTTTTACACCACTGGGGAAAGGTGTGATGATGATAATATGATCTGCATTGTTTAGATTGCAGTTACCAATCATGTTTATTCCATGTCTTTTTGGTCATAGAGACTCTTGACAGATGACTCTCCACGGTTGAGGAGTGCTTTACGTTATACAATATATGGAAAGTCAGGAGTATTTGATGCAGAAAGATTTATTGATGTTATGCAAGCTTTTGAAAATTTCATAACGGCAGCTAAAAGTGGAGGTGGAGAAGAACTTAATGGAGATATGGCTGATCTTGGCATTTCCCCTGGTCGATCAAATTCTTTATTGCCACCATTTCCATTAATTACATCTCAGTCAGAGCAGCCAATCCAAACTAGAGCAGCCTTAAATTTTCTTCTGTCAGATAAAGGGAACTTCTTCCGAGAGTTCATATTAGACGAGGTGATCTTGAATAACTCTGCTACCCGAACTTTTTCTGCTTTTGCACTGTTCTTATATTCCTGATTATTATCCTCTTCTTGTCTATATATTGATTTCATATACTTAACATCATTTATCTAGGATCCATCAGGTAGGTCGTATTCTCAATTTTGACATGCTTGATTGCTTTTGTCATCACTCACTTTTTTTCCTTTTTTTTTCAAATCGAACTATTGTTCTGAGCTGTAGCAAACATGTCTAAAGCTGTCCCAATAAACTTTGGAATTCACATGTTATGGGAAGTGATGATCAGAATGTTGAATCTGTATGCAGCTAGTATACATGTGGTGCTACAGCCTTGCTTCCTAAAATTTGAATGGAGATAGCCAGCTCACCTAGATATTTGAGATATTACTAATATTAGATTGTATTGTTGAATATGAAACACAGTTAAGATAGAAATAGATAATGCTTTAATTTCATGCATGAGACTAAAAGAAATAGATTCACTGGCAGTGTATCTCTGAATCTCCATTACTAGACCACTATATTTGTTATATGATTGATTCAAAAAAATATCAAAACTGCTTCTAATATAATTTATCATTTCTCCGCTTTTGGCATTTGCAACATATCATTATATCTTTGACCATGTTTGCGCATTATCACCTGAAATACCTAATTCAATGTACAATACTTCCTATGGTTGCCCAGATAAATTACTTTCTTTGTGGTAGATATGGAGCAGCCATTTTTTGTTTTTGATAAATTAACAGTTTTTTCGGGAAACAAAATGAAAGTTTGCAATTTCCTAGCTGAAAGATTGTCTTTCTCTAGTCACTCTATTGATAAAGAGCATTGATGCCCATATATTTCTCTTTTTTGGTTTCACACTAGTTATATTTCTCTTTTTTGGTTTCAACTGTCACCTTTTCACGACTAGATGGATTACATGTTAGCTGTACATCACATCACATCACATCGATCTCATACAAATCTCTTGCATTGCTGTTTTATAACATAATGTGATTTGCAATGGTTTCTAACTAGTGCATTTCTGCGTGATCTGTAGATTGTAAAGAGCATTGATGCCCTTTCAAGAGCACAATTGATTCAAATAACTGCAGCATTGGGAATAAGGAATTCATCCCCAGTTTTTAGCATGGTTCCTCTGAGGCCTGCAGCACTGCTACCTACCATCACAGAGGAAGATAAAGTAACTCTGAACAACGTCGAGAAAGTCGCCAAGTTCCTGACATCAGGAACTTCCAAATCAAATACATTCAATGAGGTAGTCGAAATCCTTCTTGTACATGTTTACAGCAAGCTAATACAAATTGATTCAAATTCTTTTAAAAAACGAATTAATTTCCTTAAAACATGAAGATTATCAGAGAATTATTTATTTATATACTAAAGAAGGAATGACTCGTGCCAACCTCCCACACACATGCACAAGCACTAAAACCGCAAGCTACCAGTAAAATGAACATACGTGAAACACATTCATCAGGTATGTGCATTTTCTAATGTTTCATGCAATGCAATTTGTTGCATTTAAGATTTCTAAACAAGATTCATTCCATATTTTGGTGGCTTCCATTAGTCATCATGTTTAAGTATCACACAAAAAAAAAATCATCGAATTAGAAAGCCATGATTATTGTTGCATTCAATTCAACAATATGTGCATCAATTATCCTTTATTTTCCCTCAACCATGACCATATTGATGTGTTATGTGACTTATATTATAGGACTTTGATATCGCTCAAATCATTCAAGAACTCCTTCCTGTACTACCGGGCATCTCAGCGAAAATCTTACCCGAAGTGCTTGGTCGTTTGTCGTCACGGGTGCTGGCACGTCTGATCCGAGAAACCTTTTTGTAGTATGAATATATATACTTTCCAGAGAAGAAAAAAAAAATTCTAACCACTGACACCCCATCCCCACCCCTTCCAACAATGTTGTACATGTATATTTCCAGAAAGAAAAAAAAGAAGAAGAGTAACAATCACTGTATTATTCCTTTTAAAATACACACAATACCCTCCTCACATAACATTAAGCCTGCAAATGCAGAACAGCAGCAACAACAAACAAAGAGCAATCCCACAGACTTGACTCATAAAAAACAAAGGTAAGAGTGGTTTTTTATTTTGTACATTGTGTTTACATGGTGGTGCAATGGATATGTTGACCCCTGGATGTCTGAGGAGGACCTGACCGTCTAACAAGAGGGAGTTGGTCACGCCTTGGATATTGCTGTTGACGTAGATGTTGATGCAGCAACGTTGGTCCTGGTCGTTGGAAGGCCTGTGGTTGATGTTCATTGTTGCGCCTCTGTTCGTTCATCTGTGTATGCCATGCCTTTTGCCTTCTAAACACAAACGACAGAGAGAGAGAGAGAGAGCTTCCTTTCCCTAAATCACAAGGAAGGTTTTCACTGAGATTGCTTTGAAAGCACTTCTTCTCTGAGGCCTCCATTTCAAAACAGGTTTAAGAGTTAGCTTTTTCTCCAAAGCTGGGTTTAAAACTGAGTTTATAAAAAAATTATGAAAAAGAACTTTTAGCCAATTTTTTTACAAAAATATGTTTGCAAGTTTTATTAAGTTGCGGTGGTTTTTTCAATTTGAAAATAGGTTTAGAAAACTCAGCTTCATGCGAACTTAAAAAGCACCCCAAAATTGTTGCATGAAATTGTGTATTTTATTTTTATATTTTTGGAGAACAATTCATTAGATGTATATTTTATTTTTATGAAAATTTATGTTTCACCAAATAAAATAGGTACATTTTTAAAAAAAATTAGAGCATTCGAAACCTGCACGGGATGGATATTTTTGGAGAACAATTCATTAAATATATATTTTATTGTTATGAAAATTTATGTTTCATGAAATAAAATATATACATTTTAAAATAAAATTAGAGCATACAAAAACTGCACATGATTATCCCTAACATTATCCCCATGGCTGAATGCTCTTAGCTCCGTTAGTGGAAATAGGAAAAACCTGTTTGCTTAGGGAAAAATAAAACATGATAGCTATATGTGGATAGGTTAGAACATCCATCACTTCTATGGCGGATTGCCCTACACTGTCAGTTACTTGGAAACACAATTCAAAGCAAGGTCCTTAGTCATCCAAAAAAAAAAAAAAAAACAGAAAAATGAATTAGAACAGAGCGTTCATGTTTCTAAACACTTTTGTGTGTTGGGCGTGGGCATGGGAGCTTGCTATTCTGAATACAAAACATCCATTCATACAGGCATCATCTAAGAGTGTGTGACAGATTTAATTAGTACCACAGATCTCCATCAACCTCGTTTGCTGGGGTGATGGATCACACAAGCTGTTGATGTCAGAAACCTCAGTTTTGAAGTGGTTCTATGCTATATGGCGTTATCATCTGTGTGCGCACGCACCTTGGCCTTCTTGTACAACAAAATGTTACGGTGATAAATGACGTTCGTTCGCCTTATCTTGGAGTGGAGCTCAGGGTTAACCATCTTGCATCGCAGCTGAAATTAACAGATAAAACACGTTTATAAGTTGTAGCTTCTATAACACATACTTTTAACGTGCACATGATCACATATCATCTCCTAGAACAAAGATAGGATGATAATATGATATAGCATCAGAATAACTAATACGTTTATTTGGAAAAAAATGCATACAATACCAAACAATGTAACCTTTCCTTGGCAAGGATTGGCTCATAGCTGCAGCAACAAAAATCAGCCTGATGAGATCGTGATTGTGTTACATACTGAAATGCAGGGACAGCTCAAAACCACTGCAGAAAAAGACGGTCGCAGTTGAGAATTTCTAACAGCATATGAAAAAGGGCATTGTGCTGCTTGGGCCACCACGGCAGACATGATTATTTCATTAACCGTTTTTATTATACTGACTGCCGAGCGCGTGCATGTGCGTAAGAAACATTCATTCCCATCAATTTGGTGCACATGAAGATATTAAATTATTAATCTGCGGATACATTGTGGCAGTCAAATAAACAGAAATCCACATATTCAAATACATATGGCATATGAAACGAAATTCGAAAGGCTGTACAGTGTACACATTGCTTTTCCTAAGTTACTGGTCAACTGACCTCTAGACCCCTAAAAAATGTCCTTTTATTCTGACATTTAATTTCCCCCGAATGTCTGCATGGAATAGAATGATGGACAATTCAAAAGCACAATGTCAATGGGACCGTGTGTTGAAATAAGAATGTCAAGATGGATGTCCAGTAACGTGAATTTGGGAAAGATCATGAAGTGCATAAACAAAACCTTTATCTTACTTCCCTGCATTATCTTACATCACTAGTATAATGCAGTTTGCATGAGGATTAAAAGAGAAAATACTGATTACTGAATGATAGTTTGTTTGCAGCTTAAGGCAAAATGATAAATCATTCATTATGTTGGAACTGAAATCTAATTAAGCACAAACTTCTAGGATTATTTTTTGACGGAAAACAAATTCACCAATCTTTAGTTCAGAAATTCACAAGAACAAAAGTAAACAGCTAAGGAAGATGCCCTATGAAGTTATGATGTAATTGCCTGCATTCAATATGTCAGCAAAAAAAGAAAAAGAAAAGATTCATCCCAACTTGGTCATCAAAAACTCCATCATCAAATTTCATCTTAATTTCATTCACAGAATACATGAGTATACATTTAACAAAGATGGAATCCTCTCGATATGAACCGGGCATTATCAACAAAGCAACAGATGTCAAGGAATAATCAGAATTTCGTTCTTATCTTCAAGATATAGAGTAAATATAAAAATCAGAATGATTTGTTGGTTTACATAAATTGGCAGGCTAAACAAGTTTTTTTTTTTTTTGAGTTAAAGGCTAAACTAAGTATTGAAACGCCATTTCAGTTATCTCACATATATTCAATTCTACAAAAACAGGACAAAACCAACTAAAGCTATAGTAATGCAACAACATATCAAGGGGGAAAAGGAAGGGGATAGAAGCATTACCGATTACAGGAGGTGACCCCCGATCAAAACAACTCCAACTGGCCGCACACATTAAAAATAATCCCCATTTCTTCCAACCTACTCACCTACAGTCCTTCCCCTCCATCGCCAACCCCATAATCGATACTCAACTCAGTCAATGGAGGCACATTCTCCATTGCAAAGAGCATCACATGAGGGTACATTAAATCATAGTGGTCAAACAAAACAAACTGCACCATGATATTCGGGTTATTGCTGTGACTGAAATAGCATGCCACATTCCTCATCGTGGATACGTCTATTGAGAAGTCTGGTGCCAATGGCATCGTGACCAAGGCCGAGGATTGGCACCCATTTATCGGAAGAACCTGCAAGACATCCCCCAATTCAACCCAACGCTGCGGGAACCGGTCCGGGTACACCAAACTGTCCCCATTCATCGCCACAATCTCCGCTTGCTGCCTTGTCAGAATTAGACCAGTAAACTCACACACGAACTCTCCAGCTCTTATCACATCCAGAGACCGGACCCCCCATCCCGTCTCCCTCGACCGAAAAACCTCCAATCTGTGCTTCACACCCTTCTGGCTCACCCTGTTCGGGCAACTCATCGGGCACCTGCAAAACCTCCCGCACTCAAAAACCATAGGCCTTCCCTTCATCAAAACCCCGCTCGAATCGTACGCAAACTCCCCTCCATTCCTCACTGCGCATAAACAGCCTTTCTCCGAACACCCCCCCACACAATCACACCCGCCACCCAATTGTTGAACCATGAAAGGTGGGTACACAGGACGGACGGCGTACTCAAAAAGCATCGGCGTCTGGTCATCATCTATATCATTGAACAGCAAAACCGGGAAATTCTCCAGACCGTTCGAGATGTCAAGACTCATTAAACCCCCCAAAGGCCTCGCCTTTACCGGGTCCGACCTCATCTCCTCCGCGAACCTCAAGGCCAAGCTCCCCATCTCGGGCTGATCGGGGATCCTCACCAGCCTGTACTTGTAAACATTGAACCCTGACTTCCCAACGGCAAGCCAGTAGTCCACGATCCGGTATAGCCCATCATAAACATAGACCTTCCCCGTTGGGCTGCGTTCGGACTTGAACCCTCTGATCACACGGACTTCAATTCCATAATGCATGCTCCTCTCAAGTGCGAGGTTCCCACTCTCCAATTTCTGATCGACAGCCTGTCTACAATTGTTCCTCTCTTTCCCGCCATGGCCCGTGTAGACCAACACGTCCCCGGAGTCCTCATCATCCTCGTATCCACCCGATACGATAATGCTGGTCGCAATTGGCTCGCCTCCCTGAGCCCGGTTAGCCGGAACATAGTCGATCCCCGCCTGGACCTGCCCGTGAAGCCCGATCACGCAGAGCTCCATCCGGAAGAAGAAGACGTCCCCCACGTGGACGCCCGGGATGGGCCCAATGATGCGGCGGTCGCGGTTGAGCCAGAGTCCCCTGTCCGCCATCAAAGCGGCCGCCTTTAAATCCGCGCGGTTCCGCCTTCCGAAACCCCAAACAGAGGTGTCCTCGCGCGCGTCGAGGCGGACGAGGAGGAGACGCAGCGCCTCGTACGAAGCGCGCGCCCGGCGGACGACGGCGCGGAAGTAGAGGCCGTCGCGCGGGGTCATGGAGGAGACGCGGACCATCTCCGCCGAACGGGGGGGCTTCTTCGGGGCCTTCGAAGAGGGATCGACGAGGGCCGTCGACGAGGGGGTCGAAGGGGGAGGAGGAGGGAGGGGGAGGGGAGGGGGTTCGCCGGGGAAGGAGGGGTCGAGGCGGTCGGCGTAGGCGGCGCGGAAGAGCTGGGAGAGGCGGAGGAAGTCGGAGTAGATGGAGACCTCGTCGGGGGTGATGTCAGGATCGACGGAGGTGGATGTGTTAGGGTTAGGGTTTAAAGGGGTGGTCGGGGAGGGGGTCTCGAGGGGTTCGATTTTGGGTTCGATTTTTGGGGTCAATAGAAGGGGAGGGTCCGGGAGGACATTCAAATCAAGAAACAGAGCCGGATATGAATCCATGTTTTCTTTCACAGACAGAGAGAGAGAGAGAGAGGTGTCGATGGGAGTGAAAATGGAGGGGGTGAGTGGTTATGATCACCGCCCGGTGAGGATAGTGAGTGGGGTGGGTGGGGAGTTGGATTTGGGGATCAGGGAATTTCAGGTTTTTGTGAGCTGTGATTGGGTCTGGGCCGTTGATTGTTCGATGTTTTGACGGGAGCTCACGTGAGTTGTGGGGGTAGTTTCGGTATTGCAGTGGAAAAGTAATGGATGTGTACTTTTTTTCTTTTTTTTTGGGCAGTTGGAGTGAAGTTCACGTGAGATGTATTTTACTATTTTTAGAAGAGAATTTATGGTATTTATATCATGTTTTAAATAACGGATTTTTATTTTTAAGTACACGTAAACATGTCTACTTAGGGATTTATCCCTCACTTTTTCATATTTTTTTTAAAGTCTTTATATTCAACCGTCTATTTGATTTTTAGTCCCCATCAAACGTCCGTCCATACACCATTAATTTATGAAATGTGATTTTTTTAAGTCCCTATAAACTATGTTATTTAGTGATTAGTCCATATTTTCTTCATATTTTACAGAGACTGATCACTAAATAACAAAGTTTACAGGGATTTAATACTAAATAACATAGTTTGCAGGGACTTAAAAATAAAATCTCATTTCACAAATTTATGGTGTATGGACGGACGTTTGACAGATGGATTAAAAATCAAATAGGCGGTTGAATATGAGGACTTAAAACGAAATATGAAAAAGTGAGGGACCGAACCCTAAATAGACATGTTTACACGTTCTTAAAATTAAAAATCCCTTTAAATAAATATGTTATCCCTATTTTTTTACCCAAAGCCCCCGTTTGGGAAACGGAATAAGCAAGTATAAGGGTAGTATAAAGGTGGTATAAGAATGGATATGAAAAGTGATTGTTTGTTTGCATGGTATAACTTGATATTACTAAGCCAGTTTAAACGAGTATAAGAGAGTATAACAATTCTAAGTAACCCCTAGGATAAGCTATACTCACTTTATTTATTCTCATTGGTTCACATGTCAAATTAACTTTTTACATCATATCCCATCAAATCATTTATCAACATCTCTTATACATCAAAGGGCTTACATGTCAAATCAACTTTTTTACACTTTATTTATATTTTATTTTTTATCAACCAAACAACACAACCTTTATTCTTACGTTTTCTAATGAGAATAAGAAAAAACGCAACCAAACATAAAATCTCTTATTCATATAGATTTGTTATCTATACAGGCATAATTATCTATCTAGAATAACTCAATTCCGTTATCCAAACATGAAAAAAAAAAAAAAAAAAAAAACGTTATTTTTATAAAATATGATATAAAGAATATGATATAAATACTTGTTCTAAACAATCAATGCTTCTTTGACTATAAATGTAAAATATTTAAGATACCGTTTCTCAACTATATTAAGTTATTGCTGTTCAGAAAAGATAAGATGGAGAGCAATCTTATTAAATTGAAAAAAAGAGAGGTTTGACCGAATAAAAATGAAGTTGTTACTGTTTGGAGCCTTTCTTTTTGCTTTTTAAAAGGGTTTGCATTCCAATCGATTTTTTTTTTTTTTACTATTGATATTATTTTTAATACTATATCAAAAACTCATTAATAAATATTATTAATATTAATTTATTTTTATCAAAATTATATAGTTGAAAAGGTCTTGTTGAGTCTTTTAAAATGCGTCTTTAAGAGCTATTTTTAATTTTTAATTTTTTTAATGAAATAAAATAACATATCATGAATAATCAAATATAAGAGGATCTATTTAACCAGCCCTAAAAGGAAATTAATTTAATAGTAGTCATGTTTTGAAGATCCCAAAGAGATATTTTCAACTATATTATATTATTTTGAAGTAATTAATATATAAATAAAAATGAATATAAAAGTAATTTTAAATTTATTTAGAGGAGATTTCAAATATTTTAAAAGTGAATTGATTTGAGTTCGGAAAGGTGATTGGAGCAAACCGCCCTCCAAATTTTCAGATTCCGACGGTGGTTGAGATGCTTAATGGAAAAAAAAATTGTTGATGGATTGTTCAACTTTTTCTTTATTAGATGATGGTGATCATGTCACATCATAATTATTTATTACCTTTACTTTTATTGGTTTTGATAGAAAAAATATATTCATATAGACATATTAAATTGTATAATATCATATTCATATTCATAAAATCTAACTAAATTTTTAAAATTTTGAATTTTTTTTATTGTAAAATATTTCTTAATTTCACTCAGTATAACAAACTTTACAGCTATATATTTAAATGTAGGGGCCTTTATTTCCACCCCCACCCTTTTGATACTCAACTCATCTATTAAAAAATGAGAATCCTGTTGTTTTAGGAGGAACCCACCCCATGCGTGTCTGTTCGTCTTCTCGGTCGACATGGCTTCTGCCTCCGACTACGTCCGCTCCCTCCGCCTCCACGTCGCCGTCCACCGCCTCTCCTCCGATGACCTCCGATCCGGCTCCGCCTCCTCCTCCTCCGTCCCCACTCTCTTCCGCGGCCACATCACCATCTCCCACCAAGAACGAGACCTCGGCGACCTCTGTCGCCGTCAACGGCGTCGTGGTGGTCAGCCTCAGAATCTTGGAAGGGCCCAGCGTCGTCGTCCACGACTCGACGGGATCCTCAGCCCCCACCGTGTGTCAGATCTACTGACGTCGACACTAGTATCGGAATCTTACACTCCGGCAAGTGATGAGTCTTACATAATGCCATATATAAAAGTTTTGGATAATGAGTAGATTATCCAAATCTACTCATTATATTTCCACCCCTTTGGATGCTCATCTCAGTTATAATGTATGAATGGTAAGAATCTTAAAAAAAAAAATTAAAAAAACACTATGGCATTATATTTGTATGGTTTGCGAAAGAGGTTGAATTTGATTATCCAAATCTACTCATAATTTGGAGAGAGATAAACTTGAATACTTATATCTATATCATAATAATTTAAGATAGAATTCAGATATTAAGATATCTCAATGCATCTAATTATACTAGTGGCCAATGTGTTTTTTGAGCGATTGGACCGCCAAAAACAATATAGAAAATAAAAGGCAACATATTAAAAAAAAATAATGATATGGTAATCACACTAAATTCAATGTGGAGGTGTCCATTGTGGAGGAGATAAAAAATATTCATTACACCCATTAGACAACAAATTCTCATTAAAGTGTTTAAATAAGCAAATTTGTCATTTTTTGTAATTATTTGTATGGTTATTTCTCTTTCTACAAATATAAGAATTGATTGTCATTAATTCTGATTGATTTGTAAACTGTATATTATTATTATTCAATATTTTTTATTTTTAGTAAATTCTATAACCTGATTTAATTAGGTTTCTAATTAGAGATCATGTTAGATCCAACGCGCGTTGAACAATTTGATTGTCCAACGCGCTCATGACCATCCGATCTTATCTTTTATATAGTATTTTTATTGTTATATCTCCATGTGTTTTATTCAGATCCCGCTAAGAAGCTCAATCCACTCGAGATCATATGGAAGACTGAAAGTCTTTCAGCTTTTTTTTCATGAACACTCTTTGTATGTGTATCTCCATTCTCCACTACAGTGGCGGAGCAAGGAATTTTATAATAGGGGGCCTAATGTGATTTATATAAATATTTTTTAAAGTTATATCATTATATATTTTTTATTTCAATAGCATAGATATAAATATATATATAATAAAATAAAAATATTAATATAAAACATATCACTGAATAATTATAAAAAACAGTTTTCATATTTTAAAATGATATGCCATATTGAATATTGATATTTGACAAAAAAAAATATCAAAACATAAATCTAATAAGCAATTCATACCTTTAAATTTGATATCGACGAGATTTCATATTCTGAAAATGTTGATTTTAGATATTTACACAAATATTTTAAACTTCAAATAAATTAGTAACAATGATAATAAGGTAAAAGTAAAAGATTATATATCTTCAGTCCCCGTTTGGATAGCGGAATTAAGTTATTCTGGATAGATAACTATGTCAGTATAGATAACAAATCTACAAGAATAATAGATTTTCTGTTTGGTTGTGTTTTTTTTTATTCTCATTGGAAAACGTAAGAATAAAAGTTGAGTTGTTTGTTTGATAAAGAATAAAATATAAATAAAGTGTAAAAAAGTTGATTTGACATGTGGGTCCTTTGATGTATAAAAGGTGTTGATATGTGATTTAATGTGATAAGGTGTAAAATGTTGATTTAACACGTGGGCCCATGAGAATAGATAAAGTGAGTATAACTTATCATAGGAGTTGCTTAGAATTGTTATACTATCTTATACTCGTTTAAACTGGCTTAGTAGTACCAAATTATACCCTGCAAACAAACAACAATTTTCCTTATCCATTATTATACCACCCTTATACTACCCTTATACTCGTTTATTCCGTTACCCAAACGGGGGGTCAAAGTGTTGATGGAGGAGAGGAGATGATTACATATTGTAGATTCTCGATTGGGACTTTAGAAATGATTATTGATATTAGGAAAAGTTGAGATACAAAAAAAAAAAAAAAGATTCAAAAATAATTTTTTCAAGATGGATGCCTAGGTGGGGACGTTGATGAGTGTGATCCGTACCTTCATGGCTGTTTGTGGGATATGAATAGAATGAGACCTGGGGGTAAATGAAAAAAAAATAGTAAAAAAATGGTTTTTGTTTTATGTGGAGAGGGGAGATTAATTAAAAGAAAGGGTGATGGCACACCATACACGTAGATGGTCCAGATGGATAATGGATGATTGTTTTATTTTTTATTTATTTTGAGTTTTTTAGTTCTAAATTATTACCGTTAAGAGAATTTCAGATATAAGCGAAATCCATGATCTATAGACCATAATTAAAATCAATCTACCATAAACAATTCAAAGGACCTACAAAAAATTAGAAGAGCTTAAAAAAAAAAAAAAAAAAAAATCCAGGGGTCCCATGCCCCCCCCCCCCTCCCCGGTCCTATGGTGGCTCCGCCACTACTCCACTGTTCATAGAGTCCATCAGGCACAAAGATTATATTTTATTCTGAATCTCTATCATCCATGTGAAGCGATTAGGTGCGGCGAACGGCGGGTGCGGCCGCAACATGGGCCGTCCGATCACGAGTCCATCACATCTAACGGTCGATGTGAATCGCATCCGACCGTCGGATGCGATGGATCCGTGATCGCTGCCGCACCCGTTGTTTGCCACATGTAATCGGCCCTCATCATCCATATTAAATTCTAATAACCGATTCCCTAAAAAAAGAAAAAAAAAAGGTTGTTTTAATTTTTTCTTTAAAAATAACATATTTCATATAATCCGTTATACATGTATAATTTAATGAATTATGTAAACACATTTATAAAAAATTAAAAAAAATTAATAAGATATTTATAACATTAACCAAATGTACATGAGTAGAATTGACACAGAGGAGAAAAAAAAAACTCACACATAAATAAATAAAAAAATATGGAAAGGACAAGTTTGTGCATGGGGAAACGGAGACCGTTTTGAATGTTGCCGCAGTTGTCTGTCGACGTACGCTGCAGACGCGCACAGAAAATAAAAATAGTAAAAAGTCGGGCCTTTAGAAAATGTGTGTACATATTCAGTCCACGTCGACGTCGTAGTCATCAGTTTGCAATATTCATAGATGCATTGCATTATAGCATGATGTTACCCAACTCGATTTGTATATCACTTTCTTATCTGTTTGTTAACGATTCCGCTTTTTGAAAAATTAAAAATCTCTAAACGCGCAATCAAATGAGACAGTTTTTGACGAAATTAAAAGTTCAATTCCTTTTAATTTCTCTTTCAAAAACTGTGTTTTTAAAATCTCAAAAACAACGATTTATTTTATCAGAATTGATTTTTTGAATTTAAAAACAACTTTTTCTACAAAATTTAACTCCTTCCAAATATTAATTCCTGAATTAAAAAAAAACATCCCAAAAAAATCAGTCTAAAATCATCTTAAAACAGCTTTATTTCAAAATCTATTTTTCAATATGTGTTTTTAAACAAGCCTTAATATAAATCATATTCTGTATTTAATTTATATGAATGCCTAATTATTATTTTTTATGAAAATGTATATTTCTCTAGCTAAATGCATCTTTTTTTTATGTACGGACTTCAAAAATTATATGAGGAAACATCGCTTGGTTTCTCATACAAATAAAATCTTTCGCAAGTGGACTTTTTATTAAAGTTGGTGCGTCAGTGCCGTGGGCGGCTTCTCTTGCACCGCAGAACGGTGTCGTATGAGCCTCGGATAACGAACCCAATTGAGTGCGGAAAAACATGTGGTTGTTAGCAAATGAAGTCCTGTTTCCCTAGGAAATGCCAGCCCAGGAAGGTTTGTGTATGTCCATTTTTCAGTTGGTTGCCTGTTTGTCTATACACGATTTTATACAGAGCACTGTATTTCAATACTCAGTCTATACTTTGTTAGTCATATGTTAAATATGTAACAAGATATATACATCATTGATAATTTTTTTATTCATTCTTGTGTTAATTAATTCTTTGACGGGCTATTTGGAGGGCGAGAAACGATGTAATCTTTAAAGGTGCAATGTTCTATTTCAAAAAACTTTAGGAGTCCATGATCCATTTCATTAAATAATGAGACACATGTCTGAGTGGAGCTTCGGTATCATCATCAAAGAGAACGCGTTTCACATTACGGAGTAGTATGGTTCCCTCTGGAGAGGTGGGTTAGAAATCTTTTCTACCCACAGGTGACAGGGGATGCATTACTGCTCTAGGAACGAGGGGCGAGGTGCCTAGAGTGTTAATTATCAGTGGTTTGTTTTGTTTCTTTTTTCCTTTCTTATGAGCTATGTTATTCTTCTCATTTCCTCATCTCATTCGGTCATATTCTTTCTTACTATTGAAATAGAAAATGACTACATTTAGCTAAAAAAAACATTAATTCTTTGACATTGTAGATAAAAAAAATTTCTACATAATCTACTGTAACTATATTCTTGTGAAGGAGTTATGAAAAATCAGCCCTAAATTTTGTTCCACGTCATAAGTTATTACATACAGTTTATTTTTCAACCCCCATTCCAGTTTTATATGTAAAATTACCAAAGTATATATTCACATTAACGGAGTATGTACTTCGACAATTTTTTTAACATTTTTTATAAATACATGTATGCAATTCATTACAATCTACATGTGCAAACTAAAATTAATCCTAAAGAAATTACCTCTAAGTAACATTATCCACGTTCATTTACTCCAGCACCTCCCAAAAACTGAGTGGATAAAAACGTTCAACCGTGAATGCTGATTGCCATCAGTCTGTTCATGACACACTGATTCAACAGAGATATGTCTAATACAAAAAAAACAAAATCTGAAATCTAATAAATTGAAGTCCAAGCGGAAACCACGCCGGGTCATCAATGTCAAACCTCTTCTTTCTTCGTCCACATACGCCCTTGATATTTTCTTCAATCACTTTATAAAACCGTCCCCCCACGCAACCCCTTTGTCTTTTCTCTCCACGTGTCATCACCCCCCTCATCGAACCTGTCTCCATCTCATACGTTCATCTCCATTTCCACTAATCATAAAACCAAACCGTCTCAATCACTTCAACCACGCCATGCATCCTTCGATACAGCGAACCTTCTAGACCTTCCCCTACATAACTCCAAAAACAATCCCCAAATTTTTAAAGTTTCCGAAACCGTTTTGGGCTCTCTCTCTCTCTCATCTTCTTTTATGTATTTTGAAGGTTTGGATCTGTTGATCATTCTCTGACGATGAATCACTGCGTCCCGGATCACGATCTCGACGGAGACGATTACACCGTCATAGCCGCCGCCGCTTCGCAGACCCACCGCATCGACAAATCTCCATCGTCGGTTCTCTCTTTTTAGTTTTTTTTTTTGGGGGATTCTGTGATTGGATTGTTTTTTTGGGGATTTTGTTGAAGATTTTGTTGTTTGGGGGATTTTTCGCAGTCGAAATGAGTACATGGAGCTGGTGTGGCGGGACGGGCCGGTGTACCAGAAGATCCGGCGATTCGCCGATGAATCGCCGATCGGATCGGCGGAGGCTCTCTCGCACACGGAGGCGGCGAGTGAGCTGTTCATGGAGGAGGACGAGATGGCTTCGTGGCTCCACTACCCGATTTACGATGACAACGGCGGCGGCGGATGCGGCGGAGGTGGCGGCGGTGGGGGGTCGAGCGATCTATTTGATCCGGAGCCTCCACCGGCGAAGAGCCGGCCGCCGGAGGAGTCCAGGCTCGGGAACTTCACCGGCTCCGCGTGGTCCAGACCGGCGGGGTTCGGAAGGGGATCTACGACGATGACTGCGTCGGCGGTCGAGGTGACTAGGGTTTCGGCACCCGCCGCCGCTCAGGGCGGGTACCAACGCGTGGTGACGTCACCTTGCGGCGGAGCTGACGAGAGCCCCCCGAAGGAGGTGGAGGCGCCGACGCCGGCGCTAACGACGGAGGAGGAGGAGGACGGGAAGAAAAAGGTAAGGGAACCCGATTTCCACGGCGTCTTTGTCTGAGAAACTAATATTATAGTGTATCGGTCATACGTTAGGCACTGTAGATGTATCGTGTCGTGAGTGGGGTAGACTAAAAGTACGGATAAGGATTTGGGATAATGTTGGATAATGTTATTTTCTTCCCCACATTTATTCAAGTCTAAAACTGATTAACTAAATTGGTTTGACCGGATAACTCTTATTCTATTCTCTATTCATGTTTTTATTCTATAAACAAACAGATTAGGGACCACAGAACAAATGATTGAATTTCTGGGACCCGTTCTAAAAAAATTGTAAAGATGAAACAGAGGTCGTCTGGGGACCCATAAAGATAGTATAGAATATAGATTAAGGAAAATGTAATGCTCAGTTTTTTGCACCCATTTTTATAGTCCACACAAAAGTACATGCTTGATTAATGAAATATATATTTGTATGAATAAAATGCATATTTTTTAACGGTTTTAATAATAAAATATATGCCCCCGTTTGGATACAGAATAAGATTTATTCTTAGGTATTTATTTATTCGAGTATAAGTGAGTATAAATAAGGATAAAATGATTTTGTGTTTGGTTGTGTTTTGAATTATTCTCGTTGGGAATCGTAAGAATAAATGTTTTGTTGTTTGGGTAAAATGTGAATAAAGTATGGATAAGAATTTATAAAAGGTAAAAAGTAATGATAGTTGGATTTGACAGGTGATTTATAAGAGGTGATGATAGTTGATTTAACAGTGGGCCCACTTATTCTTTGGGTGGAATAACCTAGGATAACTTTTATTCTAGGGGTTGATTGGAATCCATATACCACTTTATACCACTTTATTCTAGCACATTTTATCCGGGGTTATCGGGGCTTTCCAAACGGGGCTCAAATTTTATCCGGGATTATCCGGAGTTATCCGGGGCTTATCCGGATATGAAGACAATTATAAGGTTTTTTAGTCCCCACCCTTTGTAAAACTAGTGAATTATTGAAGCCCCCCCTGTAAAAAATGAATTTATTATTAACCTCTTACAAAGTTATTGCATCTTATTAAAAAAACTCAATGTTTAGTTTCTACCCCTTTTAAATAATAAATTATTTAAAAATTCCTTCAAATACACATTATTATTTTAGGGCCCCTTGAATGCAAATTGTCTTCATATCACACACGTTTAATGAATTGCATAAACTCTTCATACTAATTTCATATCAATTATTTTTAATGGTTTCTATAACATGGGATATAACTAAATTTTTTGCAAAGGCAACTACAATTTATAGGGGTCTTATAATAATAATATTTTTTTGAGGGGGGTTTTTAATAATTTACTTGCTTTGGAGGGCCAGAAAATAAATAACCCAAAATGGTTTGGTTTCTTAATAAGACATAGTAACTTTACAAAAGGTTAGTAATCAACTCGATTTTTGAAGGGGTTTTTTGATAATATGCTTGTTTTTCAGGGGATGGAAACTAAATAACACAAATATATATTGATATAATGCAGTATGTAATGCGTTAAGTAGTTTCATATACTGTGTTAGTGATGTGATGACCGTAAATGATGTTGCAAAAAAGAGCATGTGTGTCAGCGCATAGATTAATGGTCATGAAACTTAATCTAGTGAATAGTAGAATATTCAGTGACCTAAATATATGTTATATTTGATGCATGTGATATGATGATTAAGCTTATTTAGTAGATCATGGGTGACCTATGTCAGTATATTGACACATGCACAAGTCTAAGAATTTGGAGAGAGGATGGATTCATGCATGTATACTTATATTTGTTTCATTTGTTCTCTGTGTTTTTCTCCCCCCATTGACATCATCAGTATTCACAAGTTAAGCTGCTCTGTGTGCTGTAAGGATGGTGCATTTGAAGGCATGGAGTCTGACATGGGAACAGCTCCCCCACCATCGTCCAGAAAGAGGGCACGTGCGGCAGAGGTCCACAACCTCTCTGAGAGGGTGAGTCCTCAGTCGTCTTGTTGTATTTATTTTGTTTTGTTGTTTCATGGGTACGTGGTTCGCTGAGCCTTTATTGTGATGCAGAGACGTCGAGATAGGATCAATGAGAAGATGAAGGCTTTGCAACAACTAATACCACATTGCAATAAGGTGGCCTTTTCTTTTCCTTTTTACCTTTGGCTTCTATTTTGAACCTTAGAAAGGTGGATAGCCATGTACTAAGATATGAGTTAAGCATATTTATATGCTAATTGATAATGAGCAACCAAATGGAAGACTGAAGTAAAGCTTGAAAGATTGTTGAAAGAGTGGTATAATTGGGACAGTGTTTTCAGTCTTATGTGTACCAATACAAATATACTCTCTTGATCATCTTTCTACTTATTAGATTGATATTTTTGGCATATTAAGTTATATATGACAGATAACATGAAGTTTGTCGCATGTTGCACATGATGCGTGAGTCTAAGAATCATTTCATGGCTACATACTTTGTGTAGAACAACTACTTCTAAGAGGATCAACCTACTAACAAGGTGTACACAGAATGATGGTTTCAATTGCATATATTGTATTTGGGACATGGCTTTATAAACTGGACACAATGAGCAATTTGGACATTGAACTTCATGATCCAACTGGTGCAAACACAAACATTCACAATAATTCCTCACATAAACATTTGCTTGTGGAATGTCATGACAAACAAACAATCTGAATTATTGTGTGGTGCATTCCATAATGCTTGGCTCTACAAGAAGTACTTAAGTACCAAACTCCCTTTTGTCATCACTTAGTTGACTTCATCTTTGGCAGTGATAGGGTAAGTCATTATTAAAAAGGGCTGATAGAGTAACCATGTACAATTCCTTGTTATTGTTTTTTAATATACAGTACCTAGTGATTGATTGTTTGATGAGCAATCATCAAAATTGTATTTGGAAACGAGTGTTAAGAAAACTCTTTATTTATGGACATTATACAGGCTCACTCACTATATCTTCTCTCTCCCAATTCCAGTCAGACAAAGCTTCCATGCTAGATGATGCAATCCAGTACTTGAAGTCACTCCAGTTACAAGTGCAGGTTTGTTAACTTTGTGTGCATTTCCTTTATGTGTACAGTGTAAGAAATTAGTTTACAGTTCACCAATTTTACAGGTATCTGCTCTGTGTATGGTTCCATCTTGTTATTGAACTGGTCATAATAAGTTAGATTTGTTATGTTGGTTTGTGTGCCATTCAAATGTTAACAGGCTGGAGTCCTGTTTTGTGTTTCTGTACATCTTTCTGAAAGATTATTATTCATCCATTTAGTGATAAGACATCACAACCACATTCTATCAATCAGAATAACAACTTACTGTCCTTGAGGATGGTCTAGATGAAGCCCTGGAGGAAGCTAACGAACTAATTTATAATATACGCTCAAAATACACAAGTAAAGCCTGGACAGATTTCTTGAATCAACCCTACTTTCCAGGGAGGTAGCATCCCCTAGGAAGTTTGAAGTTTTGATTAATCGTTAGAAACACCAGGAAGTTATAGGGAAAAGCACAAATAGATGAAAGAGAGAGTTCACGTCTCTGTAAGTGTGTGCGCGTATGTTTTATTCATTTATTATTGGCTAACATGTGGGTATTGGACGAAAGATAGTATGGATTCACAAAGTCTTGTTGGAAACAATAAGATTAATTAGATTGTAAAAGGATCTGTACCAATTAATTGTCTTATGTATTCCATCTCTTGTTGATTGTCCCGCACATAATAAACTTTTTGAAGCACCATTTTATATAGAGGTTAGATATAGGTAGTCAAAAACTCAAAATAGCTAAAGCCTGAAGAGATGTTATTCTCACTTCCACTTTACACTGCATCATGTTGTGTTTTGCTTCTTCAAGCATCTTAGATCCCTAGCGCTGGATGAGGTGGAAAAGCTACATTACATCTAGATCTGGTGTCAATTTTTTTTTTTTTTTTTGTGATCCGGTGACAAATGTTGCCTAACCTATGAACTGGATTCTACTAAGGCCACATAGTGGACATGCACAACAGTTATCACACTGACATAACATCTATCTCCAATTTGCGTTGTATCCACATGATAGCATGCGAATAACCATGATAATGTTAATGTAAATACACGTTTAATATGTGTGTTATGCATGCATTAAACATTTTGCTCATTTGTATTATTTCCCTTCAACAAAGATATTCTATAATACCAACTCATGCAGATGATGTCAATGGGGTGCAGCATGGCCCCAATGATGTTCCCGGGAGTCCAGCAGTACATGTCGCCTATGGCCATCGGAATGGGCTTGGGCATGGGTTCAGTCGGCGTGAGCAGACCAATGATGCCATTTCAACCCATCATGCATGGTATGCACGGGCCAATGCCTGCAGCGGCACATATGTATCCCAGATTCCCAATTCAGCCTTTACCGTCTGAAGTCCAAACAACAAACCAAATGGAGCACTCATTCAGTCCTGCTGGTTTACAGAGTTCACAAAGGCCACATTTCCTTGATCCATATCAGCAGTACCTCGCACTTCACCAAATGCAGATGCCACCTCAGGCTCAGGTGGTGTTCTGTTTTTTATAATGATGAAACAATTGTTCTCCATTAAACAATGACAAACATCAAATTGTTGTCTTGTACTCAGGAATTTCATTCAAAATTTGTGCAGAATCAACCGACAGTCCAGGCAGATTCAAATAAGGGAGTTGAAAGACCATCTGGGATCCCAGACAAGGTGAGTCTCAGATACTTCCTAATACACAATTTTAACCATACAAGTATATCAAATTCTATAAACATATACTGTTTAACATCTCTTTAAATTGACATTTCCATCTAAAATCATCTTCTCCATGTCTTTTTCTTTTTTTCTTTTTGGTAGAGAACAACCTACTAAACAATTTATTCTTCGTATAATTACATCGTTTGCAATCTTGTTCTTTGCAGGTTTTAGACTCATGACAGTTATCGCTCTGAATAGGCCGCCAAGGCCGCCCGCTAAATTTTTGTAGGATTAGAAAGCAAAATTTACTCTATGAGGCGAACACAGAGAGGTCCATGAGAGTTTATGCCGCGGCTAGGTTGTAAATATTTTTTTTCTTCTTTTGTTCTTGTTTGGAGAGAGAGTTACTCACTTGATCCTCCAATGTATTGTTTTAACTTATGTTCAGATTGGGGAACTATAATGGCAGGTGCTAAAATGGTAGGCTTTGTGGGAGGTCATCTAGTTGTCTCAGCCTAAGCCCCCTGGTTGAGAGGGGGTAGTCCGGGCATCCCTGTGTGGATCCCTCATCTACTCGGATGTCCGATCATGCACGAGTTTATGCTTGTTGTTTCTGTGTTAGTGCTTAGTTCTATTCTCTCACCTCACTTCGGACTCTTGTTGTACTCGATTTTATGCTATAAAATCGTAATAGTAGTTGTTCAACTTGTCTAAAAAAAAAACTTATATTCAAAATGTAAAAGAAAGCCCTCATGAAATGCTAAATTTTGGTGATACGGAGTTATAATTAGTTTTCATTCAAGAATTGCTCTTTGTTCTCCTGCAATTCCTACTCGAAATGGTATTAATCGTAATATAAATGTACATTTATTATGTCGAACATAATCCATACCAAATATCTACACAGCGCACTGAATGTCACTTAGACCGATTAAGTTCTTTTAGTGGATTGAGTACATCTATGGTTTAGTTGAGGTTTAGTTGTTCTCAACAACTACACTTTGCTCCCCCCCCCCAACAGCTCCAACTTTGAAAAAAAAAAAAACATATAAAGCTAAAACCTCCAATCATGTTTCTCAAACAATTTTTCCATACAGACTACTTTGCATCCAACCATGTCTTCTTTCAAACCGTCCCCCACACCTTCATTTTTCTGCCTCCTCTTGTTCATCACAACCATGCAACTCTCTCCATCAGTTTCCCTGGTGGGCGGCCTCCCCGGAGCGGCCACGGACCCCGTGTTACAGCTCTACATGCGCGACATCCTCGGCGGGCCCAACCCGACAGCCCGGCCCATCACCAGCCTGTTGGGCCACATCTACAACGGCCACATCCCCTTCACCAGGCCCATCATGTTCGGCCCCCCGGAGGACGGCTTCCCCCATGGCTTGGGCCTCTCTGGCTCCTCATTCAACCCCACACAGGCCCAGGCCAATCTCAGCCCCGATGGGCTGGGCCTGGGCTTCGGGACTGTAACAGTCATCGACGACCCACTAACCGATGGGCCGGACCTCCGGTCACCGGTGGTAGGCAAGGCTCGGGGGGTGTACGTGGCGAACTCGCCGGACGGGGCCACGCAGATGATGGCGTTCACGGTGGTGATGGAGGGAGGGGAGTCCGGCGGCGACTCGATCAACTTCTTCGGCGTGTACAAGTCCGGCGCTGCCACGTCATCCCATCTGTCGGTGACTGGCGGCACGGGGAAGTTCAAGAACGCCGGAGGGTTCGCGGAGGTACGGCGGCTTGGGCCAGCGACGGGCGCGGCGGAGGCCTCGTTGAGGATCTCCGTGCACCTCACTTACTAGTAAAAGTCCACTCCCCGTGGACCCTAATGTTTTGATGTCATTTTATATGAGCATTTGTAATTTAAGTGTGTGACATGAAATTATTAATTTAAAAGTTAGGTATTGCGTTAGTTCTATTTTCAAAATTCACTTGTGGGCCGTTGAATCAGAAAGGCATTCGATGAAATGTTTCAATGTATGTGAAGTGTGTCTTTGATCAGATGCTGAAGAAAGATGTGGCCTCCTTGAATTCAATGATATTGGGTTACTCGAAGCGCGGCGATTGGGTCGAAGCTTTCGATCTCTTTCGCCTCATGAGGTCCGATGGGCTCGCTCCGAACCACGTCACGCTCTTGGGTTTGACTCTGGCGAGCGGTCGAGCGGGGGATTTACGTCTCGGTGAGAGCATCCACGGACGATTTGTTCGTGCCGGGATGATGAGGGATCTACATTTGGGGACTTCGATTCTTGACATGTACGCGAAATGCGGAAGGGTCGACTCGGCCCGCCTCGTGTTTGAAGAGGAATTACCCGACGAGAAGAGCTCAGTCTCTTGGAATTCACTCATCGCGGGGTACTCGCAGAACGGTCACGACCGTGAGGCGATCGCGCTCTTTCATCGAATGCTTGAAAGGCCGGGATTGAGCCCCGATTCAATCACGGCATCGAGCGTGATCCCTTCTTACGCGAAGCTCGCAAACCTCGGAGCGATCCGGTCCGTCCACGGGTTCATAATCAAGCGAGGCTTCGACTACCCACGGGACATCGTATTGGGCACCGCGGTGATGGACATGTATTTCCGAGGCGGGGACGTTCGCGCGGCGGAGGACGTCTTCCATCGCATCGAGGGACCGAACCAGGCGACGTGGAACGCGTTGATTTCGGGCCGTAACACGAACAACCAGTCTCGACTAGGCGCGCGACACTTCCTCGAAATGCGCGCTGGCGGGGTGAGGCCGGACACGGTCACTCTGACGACCGTGCTCAAGTCCTGCGGCGAATTGGGCTCGCCCGCGCTGGGCAAGTCGGTCCACGCGCATTGCGTCGTCGCGGGCCTCGATTCGTATCTTATGGTGAACAATGCGGCCCTCGACATGTACATGAAATGCGGGTGCGTCGGATGCGCGGCCAACCTCTTTCGATCGATGTCGATCAAGAACGCCGTGACATGGAACACGGTCCTCACCGGGTACGCAAGACTCGGACTCTTCGCCGAGGCTTTGATCCTTTTCAACCGCATGCGATCGATGGTCGGGCTTAAACCGGACCACGTCACAGTGATCTCCGCAGTCCAAGCCTGCGCGGGCACCATCTCTAACGCGCAAGCGGTTCATGCATTCATTTTGAAGGCCGGATTCGAAAGCGATGCGCGGATCGCCAATTCGATGATCGACGTCTACGCGAAGTGCGCGCGCTTTGAGGACGCGAAGTCCGTGTTCGATGAATTGGGCCCGTCGCGGGACCGGAGCTCGTGGAACGCTATGATCGCGGGGTGCGGGCTTAACGGGCGGGGCGAGGAGGCATGCTCGCTTTTCGCGCGGATGGGAGAGGAATGCGGGCTCGGGCCGGACTCGATCACCTTCGTTTCGTTGATCTCCGCTTGTAGTCACTCGGGCATGGTCGATCGGGGGTGCGAGTACTTCGAGGCGATGACGAGGAATTACGGGCTGACGCCGCGGGTGGAGCACTACGCGTGCGTGGTCGATATGCTCGGACGGGCGGGGAGGTTTGAAGAGGCGCGTGGAGTGCTTGAAAGAATGCCCGAGGGAACGGAGAGCGGCGTGGTTTGGGGGGGCTTTGTTGAATGCGTGTAGGGTGCGTGGAAATGTCGAGGTCGGGGAGGTCGCTGGAGCGCGAGCGATGGGGCTGGACCCGGAGAATTGCGGGTATGTTGCGCTTATGTCGGGCGTGTATGCGGCGGCGGGGAGGTGGGAGGCGGCGGGGAGGGTGAGGGAGGTGTTTGATTGTGGGAGGTTGGTTAAGGATGCTGGGGTGAGCATTGTGGATGTTTGATGGATTATGAGCGAGGAAGATTGGATATTTTAATATTTGTATCTTATTCGAAATCGGATATATGTATTTATAGTTGAAATAAAGGTTTTTTTTATTCAACTATTTTTTGAGATGATTTAGATATCTAAATATGTACAATGTTTTAGGTACTTATGTGATAAGTGAATGAAAATCGAGATGTTAAAGATTCAGTCGTCCTTTTAATACATATAATGTGAATAAAATAATTATTTAAAATTTGAAAAACATAATTAATAATGCATTATAATTTCAAAGAATATAGATATGTGTGCGTATTGATAATATATTAATATATTTATGTTGAATTAAGATATTTTTTAAATAAGATGTGCATATTTGAATATCATATAATTTTGTTGATACGGTTTGAAGTAGATATAAATACATTTCAGATAACTGACAAGTTTAATGACATGTAAAATTGCTTGAAAAATGAATTATAAACTGTGAAATATATTTGTAACTCATTTTCAATAGAGAAATCACATACATGATTATTATTTTTTAAAAATAAAAGAAATAGAACATACTACAATTAATGCACTTCTATTACAAAAGTGAAAGTACAAACGTGAAAGGGAAGGTAAGAGAAATGATGTAAATCAAATAAAAAAGTACATGTATCATGGGGGAGGAAAGACATCCCTAGATGGGAGATCTACCAAGGCCACCCCGCTCCCCCACCCCGCCCGATCACAAGGTGGTTATCTGACCCTCCCGAAACAACATGCCACCGGCTCCAACAATGTCGCATCCTGAAATTTGATTTTCAAGTTATATGTAATTATATTTTGGTTCAATATGAGTTTGCAAAAAAACCCAAATTGCACCCCATTTGATAATATTTTTTAAAGGGAAAAATCTATATAACCCCCTACAGACATATAAAAATCCAGATAACCCCCTGTACTTTTTCAAAATCCAAATAACCCCCCAAAAAATCCAAATCACCCCCTTGAGTTAATTCACCTCTAATAGAATCGGTATATTCCTCGAATATTCTGTCAAACTAACCCAATGCAAAATGCAAAATGCAAAATGCAAAAATGCAATTAGGCCCTATAAAGTAGTAAAAATCCAAATAACCCCCTACCAATTACTGTTTTACCCCTCCATCCATTTCAACCGATCTTCTTCTTCCTCTCGACTTCGCGCGGGGCTCGGGATTCGCCTCTCCGTTCAGTTCATCCGCGTCGACTCCCTCTCCCCCGCCTCCATCCACCCCTACCCCGGCGAGCCCGTCGCCTTCAGCCTCTCCTCCACGGTCTTCCGCCAGCTCGGTTCCTCGCCGGAGTCCACAGCAGGGCTCCTCCGCCTCATCCGCTCAATCTCGCTGCAGATCGTCGGTTCATGTCGGTTCATCGACCACGAGTGCAAGCATCCGAAGGAGGAGGAGCTTGAAGGCTTGAGGATGCCATGCCCAACAGAGTTTTTCAGCTTCCACCTTCGAAGCTCAAGGAGCGATCCATGTCCTCAATACGAAAAGACTCCGGATGAGGGCACGCATTGAGAGATGACGCGCTTAGGAAAGGAAAGATGTTACAAACGAGAAAACATATATAAATTATAAAAATTATTACAAAGACAAAAGACCAACCCAACGTCTAACCAACTGATATTGCTACAACATGAGAGGCCAATCAAGTCCATTCCAGGGAGGCTCCCCGCACGCCTAAGCGAGCCCTGCGTGTTCTAAGTCCTCGCTTTTATAGAGGAACCCAATGAGGGTGTTGTATGTGACGACCGTATGCAGGACCTTTAGTTGAAGCATTTCGTCGAACATCTTCATCGCGTCTTGCCAACCGCGGTTCAAGCACGCATCTTTCAAGATGATGTTTTGGTGTAGACCCCCAATGAAGAGGCCTTGCAGAGGAGGCTCTCGGCGGTGGAGAAGTGGCCGTTCTCGACGAGCATGTCGAGGATGGCGCTGAGGGAGGTGGCGGAGGGGGATTGGGGCAATCGAAGAAGTAGGAGATGCGGTAGAAGAGATGGAGCAGCCGAAGAGAACGTCGGTATTATGGTGACGAGGAGGACCAAAGGGGAGCAACAGGCGATGAGGGTGACAGAGGTGTTTGAGGAGAGAATGAATGAAGGGATGAAAGGGTGTTGTATGGTTTTTAGGGTTTCTCATTGGGATAAATTGGGGGAGGATATAATGGTAACTTCACACCTTGGGTTTAAGTCAGGTTTAACTTGAGTTACTTTAACTGACAGAAGGGGTGATTTGAATTTTTCATATGTTTGTGAGGGGTTATTTGGATTTTGAAAAAATACATGGGGTTATATGGATTTTCATATGTTTGTAGGGGGTTATATGGATTTTTCCATTTTTTAAATCATTTTGGATTTATTACTTATAAGTAATAATCATCAAATAAAAGATGAGTCAAAGAAGGAGATTGAAGGTTTGAAGATTGCTCCAATGGGACTGCTAAATGGAGATTTGAAGACCAATTCCCCTCTTCCAACTCCAATCGGACGTAAAAAAGGAGATTGAAAGTCTTCATTTTCAAAATAAACTCTATATTTGGAGACCTACTATTTAGGTCTCCATATGTCACATCCAGTGGCGGCTCCAGAAAAGTTTGCATTGATGGGGACATTAAAATAAATAAATTTTATAAAATTTTTAAAAAATCATCATATATTTATAAAAAAATATAAACTTTTATTTTGAAAATATAACTTAAAATCATCAAAGAAAGGAGATCAAGAATTTCCAATATATAAAATTTTACGATTGTCATCGATAAGATTTCATATTTTGAATTTGTTGTATAATAATTTCATTATCAACGTTATCGAAATTTTTTTTTTAATGTATGTGATCAAACAATCATTCATCCACTGATCTCCTATTCTATTACGTGATCGGCGCGTCTCTATGATGGTGATGTGTAGGTGATTGACGAGTTCGTAGATAGCGGCGAATTTTTTTTTTAAAAAATGGAGTAATGGTCCTACTATTTTTTTATTGTAAGTGAGTGTAGGTTTTTTAATGGGTGTATGAGCTGATTTATTTCAAAAAAAAAATTGAATGGGCCGTTGGTTTGTTTCAATAAAATTTTAAGTTTTGTTACCATTAATTTTTTTCTTAGTCCAAAATACAGTCCTATATACCGCATTAGAAATTCAGTTAAACATATATCTCATTAGACGTTGTATATACCTCATTAAATATTTTATTACTTACTAAAAATGAGTTTATGCCCCGTTTGGAAATGCGAGATATAGACGGGTCATAACAGGGTATACTTCATTAAAGGGTGATGTTTACTATTTAAAAATAAATAAAAACATGTTTGGTCTGAATTTTGGTTGATAAAACAAACTGATAACATTGTTCAAAAAAAATTAATGGGCTAAACTTTGGGTTAAACCAGGAGCTTATTTATTTATTTATTTTTTAAAAAATTTGGTGGGGTCAGTTGACCCCACCTTTCACAACTTGGCGCCGCCCCTGGTCACATCAATAGGCATAATGTTACAAATAACCTTGTTAATTTATAACAACTTTTGATAAATGATATTTAACTTCTACAAAATTATAGATTCCTAATTTTCCATTTATATTTAATAAAAATATGGAAATTTGAAAAAAAATTATAAAAAAATTTCTTGTAAAGTTCAAAAGCAATATTTCAAAAACCAAATCATTCATTGAACCAGAATAATGAATGGGATAAAGAGTCACCGGTTCAACTGTCCGATTAACCGGATTTGAACTGTAACAATATAATGATACAATAATAAAAAAATGAATCATTAAAATTCAAAAGCAATGTTCAAAATTGAACTATTTATTGAACCAGAAAAATGAATATGATAAGAGTTACCGGTTCAACTGTCGGGTGATTCAAATTTTAAATTTCAAATGTTGATGGTTTTAAATTTCAAATTTCAAATTGTAAAATATAAAGTTAATATAATTTGGTTATTTATATTAAAATTATGACATATCAATAAACAATAAAGATGAAAAAAACAAATAGTAGAATGAGAATTTTAACAAATCAAACTAGTGATTTGAAGACATACACCAAAAAAATTAAATATCCACAGTTGGAGTTGATGAGTTTTTAAAACAATAAAATCTTTAAAATGAAGACCCCATTAGAGTTGAGGGGTCTTCAATAGTTATAAATCTCAGGAGTATTTAAAATGAATACCCCAATTGAAGACGATCTAATATAACTGGTAATTGAGTCTTTTCTACACTTTATGAATAGTGTCTTTTTTACTATGTGATGGTGATGGTGATGGCGATCGCAAGTTCTTGTTCTTATGACAATGAATTGTGATCGTGAAGTTGTCTAGTAGAATGACTGAAAGTAACCAATAAGTTAAGGCTGCTGGTATAAACTTATTTGATATCACAAACAATTTTTTCAGAAAAAAAACTGAAAGAGAAATAGTCTATTAAGGATACTTAAATTTTAATAATTTAAGGTTAAATATATTCATGAAATCCATCTATTTTGAAAAAATTAATCAGTCCATGTGGTCATCTATTATTTTTAGATTTCTGAAATTTTCCATGTTTCTTTTAAAGGTCCATGTGATAACTCCAACGTATTTATTGTTTTGTTTAAAAATTGAAAAATCCAAATATTTTTGTACACTGCTAACATTCCCCAGTACATTATTAAATATCTCCAATGCACTGTTAACACTTCTCAATATATTGTTAATCTTTACGAATGTTAACTAATTATTTGAGTACAGTAAACACTCTCTAATACATTGTTAAGTATCTCCAGATACTATTAACAATGTCATTGTAGAGTGTTTACATGTACCTAAAATAATTGGACGATGACATTTTTAGTATTTTTGAACAACATCTGGCTGGAGGGACCTAAAATTAATTTTTCAATGCATTAGGGACCTAAAAATAATAAATACGTTATGGGGAGACCTTTATTTAATTTCTCCATCTATTTTATAATATGAAAAAATATATATTACATGATAACAGATATACTCATATACAAATTTATTACTTTATATGCTCAGTGAAATCCAAAAACTTAGATGATTTAATTTTTTTTATTAATGTTTAATTTATATTATTTTATTTCCTTTATCTATTATTTTATTAATATTAATAATATAATTACATCCTATACATATATTTAAGTCAATATCCAGTCTAAAAAAAATTCAAAATGTGGAGATCCAGTTCGTACACATCCCTCGAAGGCGTTGAAAATCATCCAGTTATTTATAGTTTGTCGTTATTTTCTCCAGCTGTCAAACGCAGTCCTCCCAATTCATCTCCACATTATAATCACC
The DNA here is from genome assembly GCA_030737845.1 of Acorus calamus. Classification (NCBI taxonomy): domain Eukaryota; kingdom Viridiplantae; phylum Streptophyta; class Magnoliopsida; order Acorales; family Acoraceae; genus Acorus; species Acorus calamus. Next base: position 32,173,194 of record CM060866.1, read on the forward strand.
AAAAAAAAAAAAGACAAATCCGAACCCCCAAATATTTCATCAAAAAAACAAACCTTCCCAAAACAGGAAAAAAAAAAACTAGGGTTTTCTTTTCGCAGAATCTGAAGAGATAAAGCGAAGAGAAAATGCGGGCCCGGACGTGCTGCACGGGATTGCCTGGGTTCCCTCCTCAAGCTCCTCAATTTCCTCCAGACCTTCGCGGGGGTCTCCATCGTCATCTACTCGGCGTGGATGCTGAGCCAGTGGAACCGGCGAACCGGACCCAACCTCACCGTCTCTGCCGATCCCTCCCAAATCGAGGTTGGTTTTTATTCGGCTTTCGAGAACGGACTCCATCTCGTGCTCGACAAGCTCCCTGCGCCATGGTATTCTCGTCAAAATCGTCGATTTGGGTTTGTGTTGCATTGGTTTTCCATTGATGATGTTGTTGGGTGGTGTGAATAGGTTTATCTATTCGTTTATGGGGGTTGGAGTTATGGTGTGTCTGATCACCTTCATTGGGCACGTCGCCGCCGAAGCGGTTAATGGGTGTTGCCTGTGTTTCGTATCCTTCTTCGTCGTTTCCGTTGTTGGATTTTCCTTTATTGGTTTTGGTATTTTTTTGTCTAAGGCATATACGAGGTTTGATTTCTTTATTGCTGTTAATGACCAGAGTAGCAGGATTCATCCATGGTCTGATCCAGGATTTTTCTTTTTGGGAATGAATTGAGCATCTATCGTTGATTTTCAGTTTCTTCTGCAATTAATGCTTATATTGTGTGTACTTCGATTTAGAGATCCCAATTAATTCATGTCTCCTTTTGAGTGCTTTTAGTGTTGACTGTGGGTATAATTATTTAGCCCAATTATTTATCTTGTGCACACTGATGTTTTTTTTTTTTTTTTGCATATCAGTTTACTTGGTCCAAATGATAAATATCAATTGGTTGACCACTGTATTCAATTATGTTTGTAGATTAATTACTATGAATGTTCATTTGATGCTGAAGCTTATAAAATCTTATGACATTGACTGTTTCCTCGCTGTATTTTTATAAGCCCCTGTTTGAGTAGAATAATAGATGTAGAATTGGGGTGAATAAGCCCAAAAAACTTTTTGTTTGCAAGGAATAGGTTGGTATAGTCATGCTAGATAAGTGGGAATAAGCTGAGATTGGTATTTAGGTCCCTAATTTATTCTACTGGTATAAGGGGGTGCACATGTTAAATCACATGTCATCACCTTTTATAAATCAGGGGTGTCACATATCACATCATTTTTTCACTTTTTATAAATTTTTATCCACATCTTATTCACAATTTATCACAACTTATCAATGGTCAACCAAACAACAAATACTTCATTGTTACATTTCCTAACGTGAATAACTAAAAACACAACTTAAATGAAAATGGTTTATCCCATTGGTATTATCATCTATACTGGAATAATTATTTATCCTCGAATAACTTACGTCGCTACCTAAATGGAGGCTAAATTTTCAACATCATGTTTTTATTTCTTGGAATACTTTTAACAACCATCCCTTTCAAAATGGATTTACTCACATACCTGATCAAAGTTGTACACGGTGGGGTGACAGTAAGAGTGGAAATTGGGTGGTCCATGATTTGCATTTAGCAATTGTAGAGCTGATAGAACTTGGTTCATTAATATTTTTTCTCCAACATGTATAACTTTAGTAAAACTCTACATTTGAAGGTCTCTATGTTATTGGCGGGTTCTACTGGTGAAAGACTCTTTTCTAAGTGGTTCTGCCTGTTTTTTTCCCTTCTCACATACGAATTAATAACAAAAAAAAACACTTAAATTCCATCAGTAGGTGGAAATCCGTTTTTATGGAAATGAATGGTTGGTACTAAGTGTTCAATTCCATGATACATAACCTAATGCACTGAAAATTTGAAAGAGACACTAATCAGAAAGTGTAAATTTTCTAAAACCATATGAACTGTTGTTGTCTAGTTTGTAGTTATTATATGCTTGTGTGGATGCTTCTGTTTTTAACTCCTTCAGCAGGACTTTCTGTTAATTTTGCTTGTGGGCCCGCTTTTGTTCTTTTTACTCTTTTCAGCAGGGATTTGTGCTAATCACAATGTTAATATTGCGCTATTGGATATATGTCATCTGCAATTTCAGCTTTGTGGTAATTCTTTAGTAATGCTTATGAAAAATTATTATGTGCATGATCAACTATAAAACTCCATTTGTTGTTGCGGTGTGGCAATGCAGATCTACCTGCTCCTCTAGGTTTTCAATATAAGCTAAATCAATGGTTTTTGCTGTAAAAACTCATGGACCAGTTAAAGCTTTTGATATTTATGCACACTGTGTGACCAGTCTAATAATTTTCTCCTCAATATTCAACTTTCATGGTTTTCTTAAATCTAGATTAACTGCAGTACACTCTGTTGACCTCTATACTAATCTCACTGGAGGCAGCCTTAGTAGGTTATCTTATTCTTGACAAAAATTGGGAGAAGGTGAGTTTGCTTATTCCTTTCAAAGGTTTATGATCTTTTGAAACATCTCTTCGTCAGGACTAATGAGGTTTTTTCGTGCCTGCCTTGCTTCCCAGGATCTTCCACTGGACCCTACTGGAGAACTTGCAAGGCTTCGTATATTTATTGAAGACAATTTTGATATATGTAGGTGGATTGGCATATCTCTGGTGTCTATTCAGGTAAGTTAGCTCTTTACATCAATTTCTACATAAAAGCTATTTTCCCGTGCCTTTGTAATATGGAGCACAATGATGCCAAAATACAGATATGGAAATGACTACAACCACAGTGTAGTCTTTGGGGGGGGGGGGGGGGGGGTGGTTACAATTCAACATCTCTAAATACGTATATTTATTGTAACAATGCATATGTCATGAATGGATTTGCATGATTTGCAGAATATTTAGGTCTTATGAACTTACATAAATGCATAAACACGGGATGTGATTTGATGGTATATAGCATATTATTGAAGGTATCTCCACCTTGTTGCTTCGAAGGAGAATAGTGTATCCATTGCTTTCAGAATCATTCAAGAAAACAAGGAGTTCAATTTTCCTTTAAATGTCATAAATCCAATAAAAAGTGCAACGGTAACCAAATTAGTTCTTTTATGATAATTCTTGTGTCGTTATTGATTTCTATGCCCCACAGATTGACAGTTTTCTAATCCAAGGTTTATGGTTGGTCAAAATTCAAATACCCTAAGATCTGATCCATATCATAAATTGCTTTTAGTGTGAAACAGATTGAATCTTTAATTATCAAATAGTAGGAGGATTTACATAGCCAAGTGTGAAATGTAATAACATGATTTTGTTATCATATCTATACAGGCATTGACTCTGCTTCTAGCACTGATCCTCCGAGCCATGATTTCATCAACAAGGGAGGAGTGGGACAGTGATGATGATTATTGTGTTATAAGACGCCCATTGATAATTTCTGGAGGGCAAAATCCTCCCTTGACCTCCATGGATGCCAAAGGAATCCGTTCTGATATTTGGAGCACACGAATGAGAGAGAAGGTGTCTTCTAACCTTTAAACCTCCTTAAGATGAATACTCATGAATTCAACATCGATGATTGCATATATGAAATTCTTATAATTCATGGGGTTCATTAATCACTTCATTGGACTACCATTTTGCAATGGACCAGGGCACGATTTTGTATGGTTTTTTTGCCTGGCCCTACACACCAAGGTCCTTTCCTGGTCAGAGGTGCGGTCTGTACTGCGCTGGCTCCCTGGCTTGCCGTACCATGAACTCGTCATGGCTACCTAATTATGCAAAATGACATTTCACCAACAGATCAATTGCATCAATCCCATCCCAAACTGAAAGGACTGCCACCTTGCCCATTCTCATCGTGTCGTGAGCTAGTAACAGCTACCAAGTTATGTGAAGTGTCATTTCACCCAAAATTAATTTTATCATTCCCATCCCAAAACTCCTCTTCCCCAATCCATTCAAAGCCCTCCAACCCCCAACCCCAAATTGGTCTTTATGTGTTCACCTTGGTCCACACCCCTCCCCCAAATGGCCTTCCCCATTATCCACTCCCTAATAAACCTCTCATATCTACACTCCCTTCTACGACTACCACCCCAAGGCATCGACCCTTTTTTGGTGCGTGGGGATCTTGATCCCTCATCACCGGGATCAGCCACGACTTGAGGCAGGTCAAGTCCATGGACCTCTTTGTGTGCCGCATCGGCCGTAAAACCAACTGGCACTTCCACTTCAGTGAGGTTGACAGGTGTGGGGAAATCACAGTCTTAAATCTTAATCAACATCAATGACATGCTTGGATACAAAGCCTTTTGATCATGGAAAGCACTGAGGCAGAATGATTCATCTGGTTGACGGACCATGCAAACGGGCCACACATTGCCCTCTCATTCTTTTGGGCTTGCATGATCATGAGAATGACCATGCAGCCCGTTCCATGCTGGCCCATGTTCTTGGCCTTTACATGAGATTTAGAGTAGCCCAGCTTTTCCATAATAATACAACAATGCCATTAATTATTTGAGATTCATCAAACAAATCTTAAATAATTAAGAACTACCGCGTCTTAAGATATTTTCCATAGAAAAAAGTTATAAAAAAAGTTACTTCCGATTTCTGCATCTGGAATCTTGGATTGCATCATACGATGATTTGCTCCTCCCACCAACCAGGTGAAACGAATTACCCTGACGCTTCGTGAATTTTCTTGCTTTTGTTTCAGAGGTAAAATTTTTTTTATTTAACATATATTCCACATTGGAAATGCCTTTTTTTTTGAAGGACACATTAAAATAAAAGTTGTATCTAAATTCCTTACCTATAACAATCTAAATTTTAAATGAATACAAGATATCTATTCTATCAAGCCAAAGTTTGGACATCAAGTTTGGTATAGTATAGGAAAGCAGTATCCTTTCTAAACTGCATATTCTTGTGGATCTTATCTTGTTCAGTACATAGCTTTACATCACATTTTCATTATTAGTATAGCTTCTGTCCCATCATAGATGGTTAGCTTCATGAATGCTCTTCCAAAGAGGAACTCAATAATAGACACTGCAGCTGGAAGCCATTATTTTGATGTTCTGAAATTGAATACAGACTCCACTGCTGGCAGACTGTTCTAATGGCCATAACTTTTGGTCATAATCTCTTGTGATACTGACAAGCAATAATATTTGATATCTGTCTATAGAACAATTATTCCAGTTTCTGATTGATGAATTCCCTTTAATTTAATGCAGTATGCGTTGAATCAGGCGGAGCTGGGGTTTAATGGGGTGGACCCAATAGGTCCGATGCCGACAAATGCTGGCACCGAAAGCCAGGGCCGATGTTGCATCTTGTGAGCACTTTGAGCCATCACAGCTCACTCTCTCTGGGATCTGCAGCAAGAGTTTATTTGCCTGTACATTTTGTTTGTTTGAACTGAACAAGCTGCAGTTACTGTAAAGCTTCCTGGAATATCTTGTGCTCTGTTTTCTTTTGTAAATTTTGCATTTACTTCCTGAACGACCTAAAAATGTGAGTTGTCAATGTGTCCAGTTTTGATATGCTTTTATCCTATCATTATGAAAGATATTCTGCAATACACAATCTCTGTATCTAATTCAATCAGGATGATCTTTTTGAAGCCTAGATCATGATCTGATTCAGGATGATCATGATCTTCCACCATCGATTGCAGCTTATGAGCTTGAGGGGTGGTAACAGAGACCACCCCAATTGGTATTGGTTGTGTTTATCATTTTTTTACAAAAATTAATCTCTAACTATCAAATTTGAGTAATGTCGGTAATTCTTATGTTCATTTTTATTTTTTTTATTATTATTTTTTTCTTGGTCAAACAAGACTCGAACTCAAGTCTCCTACCATCCTATCAAGGAGTGATAGAGGTTAGGTAATTATTTTTAATTTTTGGTTAGTGTTTGAGATTCTTATTCATTTTAAGGCAGTGTTTGGTTGCACAATTAGATAGTTTTTGTGTTTGAATCATTATCTTGAAGCTTCATGCATAATCAGTATAAAACTCAGATTTCAGTATAATCAATTTTGTAATCGCGCAACCCAACACACTCTAAAGTCAAAATTCATTTATCCAAACATAGTCAAATGGCCCTGTTTTTGGATTACTTTTTTAGTATATTTGCAGAATACATACAACCGTTGGAATATATATATTTTATATTTTGTGAGGATGTATATTTCATTTCACAGAGTATGCGTTTTCAGATCGACTATAATATAAGATTCTTCGATTATATAAAAAGTTGCAGTCCGTTTTGCAGCATGCATTTGATTTTTTAAAGGGAAAAATCCATATCAGTGGCGGAGCCAGGAGTTTTATAATGGGGGGGGGGGGGGGGGGGGGGGGGCTTAATGTGACTTACAAAAATATTTTTTTGAAGTTATATCTTTTAGAATGACTGATCTTAAAATGATATGATTTCTGATTCATAAAAAAAATGGATTTGACCTGATCATAGAATTAGTAACTACTTTCAAAGTGTTGATGGAGGAGATGAAAGGATTACATATCGTAGATCGATTGGGACATTGCAGCTGGGGACGTATGAGCTTATATGGGGTGGTATGAAAAATGACAGAGAATACATACATTACCGTTGAGGCCATGATCTATGAAATATATATATTTTAAAGGGTCTGAAAATAAATAAATAAATAAAATTTAGTCTAATAGTGGCTGTGATCTGGGTATCCATAAAATGTAGTTATTATGATTTCAAGAT
>CM060866.1:32189963-32264963 GCA_030737845.1 Acorus calamus
TGTTTTTTTCCTTGGTGAGCAGGAGGGAAGCATATTGGTGGCTGTACAGGTATCTCACTTAATATTCTACTTCTTTCAGTTACTCTATGACATACACGTTATAATTTTTTATTTATAAAGGACTATGAAACTTTTATTATGTTGGAAGTGTTACAAAAAATCAAAACAAGATGGCCCGCTTGTTGCTTTAGCCAAACAGGCACAGGCAATTGACTAGTCAACTTGCATGAAAACATAACTTTTTCATACACAAAACCTGTTAAGGGCAGTCCATGCATTTTAAATTTTGAACATCCAGTGATACTAAAATGTAAATGCCTAATATCTTAATCAGGTCATTTGTCTTTGGTGGAATTGAATACATACATGTAGGGGCTGTTCTTATTTCTCCCGAAGGATTTGAATTAGCCTCTCCTTGCTAATTTGACTATTAAAGACCATCATCCAGAGCACCCTTTTAAATGCAAGAGTGACTGATCTCAAACCCAGAACCTCGCCCTATTAACGCATTCACTTTTATCATTTTTCCAAGCAATTGCCCCTATTGGAATAAATCATGTTTTTTTAAAATTACAATTTCATTTTTTTTGTTCTTTTCTGATGCAGATACTGTGAAACTCCACCGTAAAGGAGATCTGGAACCCTTACTATCAGAAGCTAGAAGCAATTCCCGTGAGAGTTTGCAACAGCCATAATTTGTTTATCAAGAAAAGCAAGCACGGACAGTGTAAAACCTTGTCGGTACGAAGAATTGAAGCCCTACTGAATTCAAATTAAAACTTGGGTTACACAGATCCAACATGCTAATGTTTTCAGGTTTGTCCACCATTTGTGCCCTCCTATTCATCTGCACAATCCCTTAGAACTCTTTATGTTCATATTTCTCTTTTGACATAGTGACATGTTCTTCAAAAAAACACTCATTTACACATGGGAATGGTGAGACTATAAATTCTTTGTCCATCTATCTGATTCACCATTGGAGCATGAGTTCTATATCTTTTGAAGTTTTGTATCATTTGTGAGCCTTGATGAAATAATCTCTGCAGGTCTGTGATGATACATTCCCCCTTCCCTGGTGATCGATTATCTTCCATATCTTTTAGTCGAACAAAATTTTGTTGGTTGTGTGTTAAGCATCTTGAGGATCGAGGATCCAGATATCTATCTATTTTGGATGGTTTATCATGTTCTTCATGATCATAAAAACTGTCCCTAGTTCTGGTTCCCGCCTTTGACATCCTGCTTAGAAATTTTTACGTGTATTTTTTATACTAATGATTTCCATAACAAACTTTTGTCTTACATTTTATCATATAGTTTTATCATATCGGTTGATTACGTATTAAGCCTATGTTTGGTTGAGGAATTGGAGGTGGAATAAATGGGGATAAGGTGGAATAATGATAAAATGGATGTTTGGAAGGTTGAAATAAATGAGAATTTATATATCAGAATTAACTGGTCTAAAATGGTATAATTATGCTGCTACCCCCTAAAATAAGTTATTCCATATTGTTCAACCTATTTGAATATGTTGGTTCCATTGTTAAATCATATGTCATCACTTCTTATAAATTAGAAGATCCACATGTCAAATCATTTTTTTTACCTTTTATAAATATTTATTTACACTTTATTTATATTTTATTCACAATTTTATCTATGGTCAACTAAATAACAAAATTTTATTATTACGTTTTTAACGAGAATAATTAAAAGCACAATCAAATAAAAAATCACTTATTCCTTGTATATTAAAATAATAATTTTTGGGCCCCAATTAATAGACCCCATCTCAAGCCCCATAAGATGGCAAATGAAAACAATTTACCCATTCATATAATTTGTGTTTTTTATATCTAACCAATCCTTAATTTAAGGTGGTTGATTTGGAGTTCTTTTTTTTTTAAAGGAATAGTTAATCTTCTAATACTTCTGTTGAGGATACAAGCTCACCGTTGGTTGGGGACTCTCCAGAAGAAGTTCCTTTGCAGGATCCGATATAAGGAAATGAACGGTTATTATTGCAGTCATTTTTTGGAGGCTCAACAAGTTTTAGGGCCCGTCTAACCCCACACAGTTTACTAAGCCCACCTGTTAAAAAACAAGCTCAAAAAAGGGTATATATTGGGACTTTTGTTTTATGTGATTTGAAAAGCACTAATCTCACCGATTCATTCGACAGTCACACTGTCGACATTATTTACAGCATTCGACGGTCATTCTGTTAATTCAACCAGATACCTGTATTTAAAACATTTGACATTCATTATGTCAATTGTTTTTAAATAATTCGACAGGTTACATGTCGACCTGCGATATCCACCTCGACACTGGGTCTGTGAACGGAAAACATGAAAAATTTACATCTTATTTTTTGTATAAAATGTAATAAAACACCTTATATATCCCAGCCCATTTTTAATTTGAGATCAAAAAAAACCTGTTCTGAATTTTTCAGCCCATTCTTTAAGGTGGACATAAATCCAGATTGACCACATGTATCTGAATTTAATCCACTATTTTAATAACATATTATTATGTTTCCTATAATCCAGAATGATATGACTAATTCAAATTGTAATTCCAACTGGACCCCCTAATTTAATTTTAAAAGATTATTTTCCTTAATTCAAATGAGATTTATGTAACAGTATAATGTTAATTTGATTGGTCAATTATTTTTATGAAACGGGACTGAATCCTCTACTTGTTTTTCTTCATATGGTTTACCCAAATCAAACCCTAAATATACTCAATGTAAAGTGTAGGTTTTAGACTTTCTTTAGAATCATCAGGTCACAAAACCAGAATTGTTGTTGTAACTAGACTTGCATAGATTTTTGAGGCTGTTTATTTTTTAAATGAGTTGTATGTATAGTCAATATATTATGTTAAAATTCAGTAAGATGGATACTAAGTTACTTAGACATTCATTTTGGTGTTGAAAAATAGATATGCTAGTCGAAAGAGAGTAGAAGAAAAAAAACAAACACATAATCATGCGCTCAAAATAGATATATGTGGTTCAATATTTATGGGGTCTAGGTACAAAGCACCCAAAAAGAATAGTTATCTCAAATTAAAAAACTATATAATATTAATTCTTATCCATTGGGAGTATACAAAAGGAATAAGATGTAAATTTTTAATATGTTTTCGTTGAGGATACAGCTCACCCAGTGTCGAGGTGGGGACTCTCCAGAAGAAGTTCCTTTGCAGATCGACATGTAACATGTCGAATGATTTAAAAGCAATTGAGTCATTTTTTGAATGTCAAATGTTTTAAATATAGATTAACAGAGTGACCGTCGAATGTTGTAAATAATGATCGACTGTCGAATGAATCGGTGGGATTAATGTTTTTCAAATCAAAATTATATACGGGTTTTTTTTTGTTTTTTAACCGGTGAAATGCATACCTTCTTTTTTTTTCTAATCGATTTTATAATATATTATTAGGTGAGTGTACAGTCGATTTCATATACTCATGAATGGTGGGGTATAGAATGGAAATTCAAGTTTTCTAAATTAGATGCAATTTAGGTCATTCTAAATTTGATTCAAATCACGTGGTTCCAATTAAGTACACGTTACTTTACCCAAAAATAAAATAAAATAAAGTACACGTTAAGTATCTTCATATCCTCTTTGGGACCTCTTTTTCTGCTGTAATATATATCACTGGCATGGGTAAAATGTTATGATAAAATAAAATTACAAGGGAAAACTCTATATAAACCCCTGTAAACTATCCAAAATTTATATAACCCCCTAAACTTTTTTGAAGTCTATTTAACTAACTCTTTGAAACATTTATGTAAATCCAAATAGTCCATTGAATTAAAATTCTTTAGAAGAATATTCTACAAATATTATGTTTAGTTAATCTTGACTGTTTCCATAATATATCAAAAAATCTTAAAATGTGTTAAAAATGTGAAAAATCATTTGTAAATGATAATTTTACTTATTTAGATAGAGTTTTATAATCCATTCAGATGCATAAAATCGTTATTTACAAATGATTTTTTTTTCGCATTTTTAACATATTGTAGGGTTTTTGGTATACTTTATTTTTAATAAAGGTTAATCTAAAATTAATTCACATAATATTTCTTATTAATTAACGAAAAAATTAATTTAGGGTACTATTTAGATTTACATGAATGTTTTCAAGAGGTTATATGGATTTCAGAAAAAATGAGGATGTTAGGGTTATTTAAATTTTTCCCAAAGTATAAATATTTATAGTGAAATATAGAACTCATCTTTTATATATAGAAGGGCTATTTTCATTTTTGACCCTCATAAAAAAAAAATAGAACTGTGTAATAAAATATATATATATAACTGAAACACGATGTTATTCAAATGTAATCTGCACGGGTTGAAAATTGGGCGTCTAAGGACTAGTAAGGAGTACGAAATTACCATTTCACCCCCAATTCCTAGACCACGCGCACCCCTACTCCGTAACCGACACACTGGGGGGTAACTCCGTAATTACGCACACTCACTGTCCAAAACTTTGTTACATCCCTCGTTGTTTTAAAACCCCATCAGAGTATCAGATTTTGTCAAAACTGGTTAAACTTTCATCCGTTTTAAAATATTCAATTTATTTTTAAGACCATAATGTATAAAAATTCAATAAAGCCCTGTCAATTCACTGGTGAATTAGTGTTTTTCCAAAACTGGTTATGATTGATTAAATCGACTGATTATTTATTCATAAAATATATGATTAATTATTTAATAAAATATAAAATTTAATAAAAAATTATATTTTATATAATAAAATCATGATATATAAGTTTAAAAGGTATTAAAATTAATATTTGATAATTATACAAAAAATATTTAAAATATTACATATATTCATAAATTTATTTATTTAATAAAAATATAATTAATTTTTTATTATGTCATAACAATGTAACTGTTCAAATCCGGATGAATAAGTGATATTTAACCCGTTCATTATTCCGGGTTAGGTTTTTAAAGCATTGCTAATTCTCGGAAACAAAAACAACAGAATCAGCGGTTCTTCTTCAATGGCGGAAACCTAGCGAGCTCCCGATAGTAGCTCTGACATGCGCAGCGACGTCGGAGGAGGAGCTTCGACTGCAGTGTCGACAGCGGTGGAGGAGGAGAGGGGGAGGAGGAAGAGAGAGGGGGCCAGAGGAGGAGACAAAGAGAGAGAAATAGAGGGCGATGGGGGGAGTGAATGGGATCCTCTCGTGGTGTTCGGTCAGGACATAATGACGATGATCATGAAGTGTTTGGATGCACGAAGCGTGGGGCGGACGCTCGCGGTCTCTCGCGGATGGAACAGCATCGCCTCCAGAGACGTTCTCTGGGCTCCCATGGTTAGTTTTTCTTTGATTCTCTATGTTTTGTCCGAGATTGCTTCTGTGTTTCAATTGCATTTGCATCTGTTCCTTTAAATATTGGTCCTTGATTTGATTGGCTGGGTTTTTGAGGGCTTTTTTTTGGGGTTTGTGAAACTTTGAAACTGATACCTAGTTGGGTATTTGAGGATATATCATCTGAGTGTCAAAGGGGGTATTTTTTTTTGTTACGCTGTTGATTTGTTAAACTCTGAATGTCCTTTCACAATCTGGTGTTCATTAGTCTAAACGGTAATGATTTCGTTATATTGGTTGATGTAAAATGACTGATTTTCAATGAGAACTTGTTCATTGTTTATTTAAAAGAAATCATCATCGGGTTGGAACACAGTTGCAATTTGGGACATTTAAGTAATGGAAGCACTCCCCTTAGCAGATATAAAGGGCTACTTTTGTTAGAGATTAAAAGAAATGCAAGTAGTACTGTAGTACTTATTGTTGAAAAAAGATTAGTGAATGTGCCAGACATGGAGGAGGGTGGAGTGGTTATATCCTTTGATTTGCATGAGTGAGTGATTATTCTTGATGGTGTGGCAACAGGTTGAGGCAAAAAGTGGAATTCTCTTCAATGAAAGGATTAAGAGAATTATGTGATGTTTATCGTCTATGGGATTTATATCCCGTTCCTTTTTACTTTATCGTATCCTTTTCATTGAATATGTATTTGGGCATCATTCTTTCTATTTAATACAAAGGCGACTGCGCCCACCGTTTCACCTAAAAAAAAGAAAAAAAAGAGGAGAGAATTATGTGAAGTTTTGAGACTTATGACCATGCAGGATGGAAACTCGCTGCTTGCTCATCTAAAATAATATCTGGAGATAGGACTTCAGGGATGTAATATATTTGATGAGTTCTTATGAGTATAGATGTATGAGGAAAATGCCATTGCTCAACTACAATACGCCTTCTCTGGGAGAGCACGCACACAAAATCATCGTGATTTTACGTGCAGACTCTATTCTCTCTTTTGCTGATCAAAAAAGGAGGTAAACATCATGATTTGGTGACGTCAGTTTGAATATGTCAGCATTTGTGTTTTTTTTTGGATAAAGTTGATGCTTCTTGATATTTGTGTTAGCATGTGAATGATATCACTTCCATCTGGAGATTGAATCGACTCATGAGGTGGATGATTATTTTATTTGAAAGAGACCAATGTTGTGCTGCCTATTTCTTATGAAATTTTGCATTGCTAAGTGAAATCCTATAATTTAAAAGCATATCTGAGAGTGGTAAATTGGCCTGCTCCCAAGCAATTTGGACATGGCTCATTTATATTTATACCTGGCTCATCTTGTTTAGTAGATGCACAATCCTTTAGTGGAGTTTCATGTAGTAAATGATCTGAGCACAAAAGAGTACTTAGTCAAGCCTGGTTTGACTTCAATCTAGCCCAAAAATCCTGAATAAGGTTGCCCAAAGCTTGGCTTGCTTATATAAACGAGATGAGGCAAGCCCTACCTTAACAATCTCAACTAAAGAGCTCAAGCTTGATCTTGTGTCTTTTCAACTGATCCAAGCCAAGCTTGAGCCTATTAAAACTATCTGATTCTAGCAAATCCCTCTCTTGGGTTGTCATGGAGAACTGTGTCTTTCACCTATATGAAAGTTTTCATGTGAAAAGTAATGTTGCATGTCACGAAAATCTATGAACAGTTAGCCATGGCTAGTTTCCAATATCTGCTTCTGGTGCTGAGAGCATATAGATTTGGCCAATGACCTAAATATATATAATAATTGCATTTCAGTGTGAAGAATTATGGAAAGAAAAAGCACATATTCCTCGGTTTACAAATGTTCGGGGCGTGTCGAGGTTGGCGGCTTATTCCTTCTGCATCATGGACAGCCAGCGGGTAAGTATCTATCTCAATCCTGCACACATTTGTATTAAAAAAATTTGTTGATTATGATTGTAAATGATCATTTGATTAGACTATTCAGTATTCTTGTTCTCCTTTAAATTCACATTTGAAATAAATCTATTCAAGATAAACTAGTTCCTATCTCTTTATAGTCTCTTTCAAACTAGAGAATGGGAGTTTAATCTTGTCGATGGAAATGGAATTGATCAGTTGAAAATGGTTTCAGGCCTTTACATAACAACTATTATAAGTTCTGTTAGATGAATTTGCTTGTATCCTATAAGGACCTTGTCCCATAGGGATGTAGTGTAATCCACAAATCCACTATTAATTGCATTTATGTTTAGTTTGTTAGAGGATTTTAAATCTTTATGCAAAATTTAGAGTGATTTATTGCTTAATTCATCCCATGAAATTATGCAAACATGTGTTTTTAAGTTTTAACTTGCTTAAACCTGACAGGTTGTATTGAATTGGTGCAATACAATTTTTTGATGCTGATGTTCCCTTTACTCACTGTTCATGACGTGGTATTATTTGCTGGTTCATTTGGTTAAAGTTTGTTAGTAGGCATATCAGCAAGTTGATCTTCTAAACTAGATACGTGTAGAATATGTATACAATTCCTGGTTTAAGCTACACTCTTATAACATTAAATAGTTTTTTAGTTCGAAATTACTGGCAGGCATGCATGCAAGTGTGTGCACTCAAGGATAATTTCTAATGAGCTTGGTACTCATTGCACAGATACGCATCATGCAAGCAGATCTATGTGATCATGTCTGGGAATATCGTTTTAAAAAGGTTAGTTCCCTTCGCTTGGATGCATCATTTTCGTTGTAGAAATTCTTAATACATATAGAATTCCAAACTAGTCTAATGGCGAATTATGATGATCATTTTGCATGACTAGCTTCTACCATGTAAGTGGGGCTCAATTCTGAGCTTTGTAGTATGGAAAGATTAAACACAATTGATCTGCACCTTCTTATTGGATAATTATGAGAAGTTTATTTGAGGCCCTCTGTACCTATCATTACTCTGAAAGAAGTGGTGCGGAGGAAATCATCTAGCCTTTCTTGGTTGAATGTTTTGATTGCACCGTTCATCAGCGTGGTGAATATAGACCTTTTATAGAGTTATTAATCCATGGAGACATATTCTATATGATTTTTCCAGACGGCACCTGCATATTGGCGGAATCTGGATCCTTCGTGGCAAGGCACTGGCCCACCCATGAGGCGCTACTTCCACCCCAATGGATCCCACACTGCGGATCCTACTGATGAGGTGTGGGGTGGGCATGAGTGCACGTATTCCATCGTCACCGGCTACGTCAGCGGTCGGATCAGGAACCACTATGTGAGGATGAACCGATGGCCGCAGATGATCATCTCTAGGAAGCCAGACTGGAGCTGGGAGATGTCTAATAACCTGTACTGTTACAACAGCATACCAGACTCTGACAAAGAGGGAGGTACCGGCCCTCTCTTTCCAGTCTGGTAAACCAAGCTATATCTACTACTGCTTATTTGCTCCTATTATAACTTCTGCTACTACTGACAGTTCCATAATGTATACATATTTCGGGGTGGTTGTGTAATAGTTGTCTCTCAGAAGTCAGATGTGGTGCTAGAATGAGCATGTTATACTTGGTGTGTATGGGGTTTGGTAAGGTGATAGTGTAATGAGTTGTGTAAATGTAAGGTTGTGGGGAATCAAATTGTATATGTATGGTGTTGTATTGGAAACTAACTCTCCAAAAGTATATGCATGGTTTTTGCTGCAGTTTGTTTTGATCTTTGTTCGATGCAATAAAAACCTTGATGGTGCTTTAGCACATTAGTTTTTTTTTTCCTTTGCCCGTGTTCATCCTCTTAAGAGTCCATACACACTGGAATGACGATTAATGCATATTTCATTCTGAATGCTAATGTTATCGTTGTATCAATCAGTAAGCCGTGGGGAATTTGCATAGAAAAAGGATGCTGATAGCTGAATGAATCTTACTTGTCTTTATACATCTCTGTGGTCTATTTTAAGTGTTTATGGTGTCATGGCATTTCGGCCTTGGCTAAGATCCTCTATATTAAATTGTAGTAATATATTGTCCATTTATTCAAGATTTTTAGTTTTAAACTATATTTTTTCTTTTTCAGGTCTTTATCTGAGCTATCTCACATGCCACTGAATAAATTGTGCTGTACTCTGTTGAAGTTAATCTATATGGGGACTAGTTAAATTTTAATCTCAATTGATTCTGAATATCAGTAGCCAAAGATATTAAGATAGTAAAGTCACCCAATCATACTTTTTATAGCCCATAGAATATCTTGCATATCATGAGTGCATATGTTTCTGTCACACAACTCTTATCACAACGCAGAACTATATCCATTATACGGAAAACTTTCCAGTTCTTCACAGTTTCCGCAATATATTAGATACCATTTCAGTGGCATTTTTTTATTAGGCTGTTATGGGAGTCATCATGCTTAAGTAGGGGTTACTAATATTTGTTAGATCAAAATATCTATCCACCTCTTACTTCTATACAAGGTTTGATGATCGGGCAATGCAAATGGCATCTGTCACATATCTGTTTAGAGGGATGTGAAGAGGTTTCATTTGGGGGAAAAAGCAGTGTTTTGCAGAACATATGAAGAGCTTATAATGACTAAGGTATGTTACAAATCACAACACTCAGGGAGAGCTCTTTCTTTTTTTTTCTCTTTTCTTTCAACTGGTACAGATTGCAAAATACATGTTCACTTGGCAACTCAAGCCACCTCCTGAATTTCATCTAGAGCATAGTTGTTGGTTGAGACATTGGCGTAGTTCACCTTGTTGAATCGGACGACCACTGGGTAGCGGGTGTTAGGGTCCTGAAGCATTTTTTTTTATGTTGTAGGCATAATAAACAAATAAATCTCACACACAGACACACAAATTAGAGAGTACCTGATCAACAGCAACGACGGATCCCACACCATTGAACCAGTAGGATTCCTTTCTGAGGATCTTCACCTACAGGGGGAAAATAAGGGTGAAAGGCATGAATGTCTTGAAATGAATTGAGTTTTGCTTCATAGGTTTTGTTAGTCTCTTGTTATTGGATGCTTTTTTTTTATAGAATGTAGAGATGAGATTATGTTCATATCTTTTGCATTACAGCTTGTAGTAGGGATTCATGATTAACTTGAAGTCGTCTTTGTAAACTAAGAGAGTAACATAAATTTATATGTTTCGGTCTTTGTTTCTGCAGCCCATACTTTTTAGTGAGCATCTAATATGAGAGCTTCCTTGTAGCAGTTTTTGTTGCAAAACATAACATATATTTAGCTTGACAATCACTTATCCGAAATATATGTCTATGCTCTGAATCTGAGAAGATCTGATATTCTGATTTAAATATTAGAATTAGATATAAATAGTAAGTTGCCTATTCTGTACTGAGTTACCTTGGTTCCTCTCTTGGGGCCAACCGGAGGTGGTTTGGCGGGGGCGGCTGCTGGGGCTGCACCCTCTGCAGGTGCGGCTGGGGGAGCCGCGGTGTCCTCAGCTCGCACGACGAGCCTCCTGAGGTTCGAGTCTTTCCTGGAGAAGGAGATGCAGCTGGGAGAAGCAGTTTTTGCGCTGCCAAGGTTTGGTGTGAACACAAAAGGTGAGGCTGCTGAAGCCACGTTAGTAGTGGCCATTGCTTCTCTATCTCTCTCACTCACACAGTTTGTGTCAACTGAGATGGGACTTTGAGAGGTGAGTGTGGGTGGCTTCACATGAAAATGAGAATCTTTGGATTGAGAGGTGTCAAATGAGCCCCTCTCTTTCTTTTTTTCAGTTGGATTTTTTTTTTCTTGGGGGAATTCTCTAGGACTGTGGATTGTTCATTTCCACCAATGGAGTGATGACATGTAAGCATCATATCCATTCTTTTAGATAACATCATCTTTTTCTGGTTTTAAACTTCCATACACACTCCAACTTGAGCTCTAATGTAAATCAGTTATTAGTGTTTTTTAATATGTAATTGTCTAATGAAATACAAAGTGGAGTGTGGTCCCTGAATGAATTGAATGCTTAATTTTTTGAAAGATTAGTGTATACTTGAAGAAAGTATGAGCTGTAAAAAGAACATAAATGACTCTTATCAACATCGTTGGCTACATCCACGGTACATGAAGGTCTATTGATTTTTAAAAGTACCATGATATTTTTATTTTGGACAGTGCTATGGACTTGTAGACAATCTATATATGTTTTTTTCAATCTACATATGTTTTTTTATTATTTTAAAAAAGTATATAAGTACATATGTAGCGAAATATGTACATTCATATTAAACATTTAAGAAAGCATACATATGGTTAAGAAAATGGGATTCATGAGGCTTTATGTGAGGATTGTGCGTAACATTTTTTTTAATATGTAGCCTCGTGCAAATTTTTTTTATTACCTTATATCAATTAATGTACTATATTTTATTTTTTTATGAATTTTTATACACTTTCAAAAGATTCAAAAGATGTAAATATTGACCGCAAGTCACGCTATTTTTAAAAGATTTTTATTAACACCATTCATTAAATAAAGAGGGGTTAAAATCTTTATTTGCAACCTCACATACAGATACAGTGTATATCAACGACATACATCATTTGTTAAAAGCATGCAATTTTAACTTTTTAATAGAATTTTTTTTTTCTTTTGCTTGGTTTTTCTAAATTCAATGTTTTATTCTATGAAATATGCATGTTTAATAAAACATAAAACATGTGCCCATAACAAGTGGGTCAACATCAACCATTAAAGTAACTATTTATGTACTTTGAATGGACGAACTGGATGAAACAAACATGATAGGTATGAACACATGATTGATCCACACGTGGGAAACCCAAGATTTTCTTTTGCTCCGTGAAATCTAAAATTGAAAAGCATAATCTTCTAAATGTTTAATAATAATAAAAGAAGAAGCAATCTTCAAAAAAAAGAAAAAACTAAAAGAACAAAGAAAAGTGAAATCAAAGGCATGATATCTTCTGAAGATATGAACATTAAAATGTACAAGACTTTTGAAATTTTCCCAACTTCATAACCATATATATATGTATTGGACCCCTGCAATTCCTCTGTAAAACATTGTTCACTCACTCTGCAATGAAGATTTGGATCAAACATCAATGGAGGACAAATGCTCTCCATTAAAGATGTCTGAAGCTGGAACTACAAAGCTTATCTGATCGAAACGTTCTTCGTGAGATTCAACCAGTCCCTTTGGAGGGTCAGTGTAGAACAGCCATTTTCATCTTATCAAGCATGCAAAAAACCTTCCAATGAAGTTACCTGAGCTTGATAAGCTGCTGGTTTTGGATTCCCAGGAGTGACCACAGAGATCTTTCACACAGTTAATTCTGTGTGTTTTTGGGCCATTGATCCAGTCTAGGTTTTGATCGATTTGAATGTAATTTATGTTATGGTATTGTGTTTACAATGAAGCTTTTATCATGAATTTTTGAGGGTTGCGTGGCATTTGAATATGTGATTGAAATGTTGAGATTTTTAAAATCTTACATTTCTAACTCAGGTTTAAGAAAATGTTATTTTTTTTAGTTTTTCAATCGTTGGATATTTTTTGCCTAAACAAACAATAGGGGATTTAAAAAACTAAACCATAAAATTATGCTTGGACATGTACATGAGATTTTTTTTTGGGTAAAAATATATGAGAATCTTTTGATTTTCAAACGTAGAATATGACAATACACATTTAAATTTGAAAAAGAGGATTGATTGGAATCATATTTTATCTCTCTATCCTGATCTTATTCTTTTTTATTTATTTGATGAAATGGTAGGCAATGCCCTTTAATTTTTTTTATTTTATATTTTTATACAGAGGTTTGAACAAGGCAACACCATGCCCTCATCCACAATAGACCCAGACCTAAAGGGCTTCGGATCGTCTGTGGGATGTCACAGACGACTCTCTGTGGCAGCCACACAAAAGAGGCCACGTGTAAGGGAAAAAAAAAATCACTCTCCCCAAAATCCCATACTTACTCATCTTTCTAAAAAGACCCTCAAAACAATAATATTTTTACAATACTCCCCCATTCACCATATCAAAACAGTAGTTCCGCCCACAATTTTTTTTTATTTTTATTGTTCATTAGAGATGTTTGGTTTATATTATTTATTTATTTAGTTAGATTTACATTTTTATGTTTGTTTTATTAAAAATTATCATTTTCTATCTTATTTGAACTACAAATAGACTAATATATTATCTTCTTTTTTTAAAATAATTTTAAAAGATACAATTAACATTTATTTTATTTTATTATTTTTGGTCCCCAGTGGTCATAGCACAACGTTTCAGGGCTTACCTGTGTTAAGAGTAGATCTTAGATTTGAGTTTTGGCGTTGTGTCATACCTAATGTTTGTTAAGTGAAATTATGTGGGACCAGGAACAAACAGGCGAAGGTAATCTATCAGTTTGACCGTAAGGTTGGTCACGGAAAGCTCCTTCGTCATATAAAAAAAAACATTTTTTTTACATATTTTTTTAGATTTTAAAAATAAATCTTTTGCGAATCAAACTTTAATTAGTTGACTATAACTTACCATCTCTATGTAGGATGTCAGGATTGCCCTAAACCCTCGTTTGTTTCTGGTATAAGACATCGGATAACCCCAGATAAAAATTTTCAAGTGTTTGTTTATCCCGGATAACCCCTGATAAAGTATGCCATAATAAATCCTGATAAAGTGGTATATGGATTCTAATCAATCCTTGTAATTAAAATTATCCCAGGTTATTCCACCCAAAGAATATGTGGGTCCACTGTCAAATCAACTGTCATCACCTCTTATAAATCATCTGTTAAACCAACTATCATTACTTTTTTACCTTTTATAAATCTTTATTCATACTTTATTGACATTTTACCCAAACAATAAAACATTTATTCTTATGTTTACCAACGAAAATAATTCAAAACACAACCAAACACGAAATCACTTTATTCTTATTTATATTCATGTATATTTAGATAAATGTATACCTAAAATAAAATTTATCCTCGTTTCAAACGGGGGGTAAGAAACCACCTTTTTTTTTACAAAAGATAAATTTTAATAAAACAAACATTAATCTAACTAAACAAATAAAAAATATAAATCAAACATCCAATGAACAATAAAAATAAAATCCACAAAAAAAAAACAAAAACAATAAAAATAAAAATAAAAATAAAATAATAATTGTTGGCGGAACTATCACTGTTTTGATATAGTAAATGGGGGAGTATTGTGCAAATATTATTGTTTTGGGGGTCTTTTTAAAAAGATGAGTAAGTATTGGATTTTGGGGCGAGTGATTTTTTTTCCTTTACACGTGGCCTCTTTTGTGTGGGCTGCCACAGAGAGTCGTCTGTGGCATCCCACAGACGATCCGAACCCGACATAAAGCATGGCCTAAACCCACACTTCCTAGCCCAAGAGAACTTTTTGCACATTTCTCGCTATGACAGTTTTGAACCTAGGAGCTTTCAAAGGAAGCCAATATCCTTCACCACTGGCTTAAAGCCATGCACCCTTTAATTAAATTAAGGAAATGACCAAAAAATATATACAAAATAGTAAACAAAAAGAAAACAAATGAACAACTACTAGACCAGTTGAGGAGGGGAAAAAGATACACTCAGTCACATTTACTAACAAAAATTCAGACCTCACATGTTTTTATTTATTTTTGAATAGTAAATATCATCTAATGAGGTATATGCTTTGATAAAAAAATACATATCGTTTCATTTCAAACTGAATGAACTCATTTTTAGCAAGTGTAAGAAAAAATTAAATAAGGTATATACATCATATAACGAAGTAAATGCTTAAGTAAATTTGTAATGAGGTATATAGGGTCTGTGTTTTGGACTAAAAATAAAACTGAGTGTAGTAGCACTCATCAAAAGGCTAAAACACCCGGACTATCCATGAATCTGTGAAGGCCTATCCACCCGCACACTTATCCTGATCTTATTCTACTATTGTAAAAAATATTCGGATTATTAGTGTCCTAATCCAGTTACCTTAAGCATCCATACCATATTGATAAAAAATAATATAAAATAGGGCCTAAATTAGGTTGGGTTAAGTTTGATTAGGTTCAACCGGCTTAAGTTTCAACTCGTTGTATAAAAAAAATGAAGCATGTATTACAAATAAATTGCATGGTTGTTATAGAAAATGTAAATTTTTTTTATTAAAATATATACTTACTAATGATGCTAAGGAAATATATGAGACTAGAATTGAGACTGGAAACAGGAAGTGTGGAACAACACTTGGTCCCATAACCCATTTGATTTTGCATTTGGGTAAGTTCTGCATTTGAAAAGCTAAAAATTTTCAAACGTAAATTCAAACACATTTTCAATTTTTAACATTTCAAATCATCATCTTCCATTTTTAAGTTAAAAATTTTGCTGTTGAAAAGCTAATAAAACAATTATTTTTAAAAATTAAATTTGAAACACAAGATTCTAAGAATCTCAACGTTTTAATCTCACACGCAAACAGAGCCTTCATCCACATCAAACCCATAAAGACGGATAAGATTCCCTATCCATGCACCCAAACAGCATTATCCTTGGCAATCCCGCCAGAACCCGGTCGATTAAACCGTCGCCAATGTCAAGCGGGCATTCCTGGCGCGCGCGATCAAGATTCGAAAAAAGAGAACAAACGAAAACAGAATGTACGATCGACCGACCACTTTGCGGAAGGACCTCCTCGCTAGGGTTTCTCGTCAAACCTCCGGTAAATCTTTTCTGAAAAATGTTGACCGAATTTGTTAGTCTGTAAATTTTTAAGAAAAATCAAACTCGGATTCAGGGCTTGCAGTCTTGATTGAGATTAATTTCTTGGGGTTTACTGTAATCTCTGTAAATTTTTAAGAAAAATCAAACTCGGATTCAGGGCTTGCAGTCTTGATTGAGATTAATTTCTTGGGGTTTACTGTAATCTTTGTTGGATTATGTCTGTAAAACCCTAAAGAGAGCCTTTTTTTAATGGCGAAGATAAATTGAAACTGCTGGTATATTAAAAGAAATGATTGTGATCCCCTTTGAAGCGCAAATGACATCCATTTTTGTATTTGTATGGTGTCACATGATTTTCGACTTTCAAGAATGGTGTTTTTTGAACTTTTGGAGTGTTTTATATGATTCAAGGTGATACCTTTGGGTTGGGGAAACATGGATGCTATTGAATGGCTCGCTAGGGTTGCAAATATTATCTAGGGTTTTCAATTTCCATTGCCAAGTAGAAAAGATGACCCTTTAAACCTTTTCACAATTCCATATATAGGCATTCCTTTGTCCAAGGATTACTACAGTAGAGGATTATATGTCGCGCAAATAAAGGTTTTTCGTTCATGAATTGGTAAAAGAGATAATCAGATGGAATTCCTGCCTATTCTTTGTGCTTTGAGTAATGTGTTTCTGCTATAGCTGTCTCAAAGCTCATGTAATGAGTTCCATTAGTTATGAGATTTGACAGTCTTTTATAGGACCTTCTAAATGACTTTTTAGATAATCTGTGAAATAGTTTTATCCTGTGATCCTGTCCCAAAAACAGAAGATAATCCCTCCTCCTAGGAATTAACCATAAAGATTCATTTATTATCCATTGGGTTCCGTACGTGCCTATCATTTCATTAGAAGTTTCAGCTTATTTAATGTGATTATGCATAGCAGCATGATCTTATTCTACCAAATTGTGGCACCCAGTCTGAAGCTTTGTGTGTTTTAATGTTGTGTTATAAACAGGTGTGAGTAGGAGAAAAAGAGTAAGGTTTGCAGATCATAAACCTAGTATTGGAACATCCTCAAAACGAAACCATGCTTCTCATCCAACTGAAAGAAGTTCTCATCAAAGCAGTAGGTTACTTGTTTTTATGCTTTACATTCGTTCTGTCTTTTTATGCATTTTTAATTGATGATGCATGCTTTTTGAGTAAATGTTGTCGCCTGTGGAAGATGACAGTTTTCTGGCCCTTATCATTCATCTGAAATATGTAATATTTTGTCTAAAATGTTCTTTGCAGTTAATGACCCAAAAACTTCTGAATACATATTTTATAAGAAATTATTGGAAGATGCTGGTCATGGTGTTGATTATTGCTCTCCACATGACCATGATGACCATCTAAAAAAATCCAGAGATACTGACTGCATGGAAGGTGACATAATAAAGATTAGTATTTTGGTTATTTGATCTCTTAGAAGTAATTTTGCATGTGGGGCTATTTTGTATTCCAAGTATCATTTTCGCACTCAAATTCTAGTTTATCTAACCAAATCATGTCCTTCCAGAGTTGGAAAACAACATTGTTTGCAACTACGAGGTTGAAAGACCTGTATCACCTGCTAAAACAGTTGCATCTGCTCATCAGAAACTTTTTTCCTTGCCCAGGGAGCCCCCAAGGAATTCAGGTTTGCAGTATAGTTGAGTATCAATTGTGATTCCTAGGAAGATTTGACAGACACGACACGACATGCGTTGGACATGTTTCATACATGTCCAAAATTCAAAAATAATTTTATTAAATTATTGACATTCATTGGACGCACGATGGACATGGCATGGATACACAACACTTATGTGACACGATATTGAAATATTTTTTTTACTAATTATTTCTAAGGTTTATGTTCACATAAAACCATAGATGTTAAATTTTTAATGGAGTTGGATAGTTGGCATACCATTGTAGGTTTATCAATTTTTTTTATAGTATATGGAGGTGTGCTCAATTTTTTCAAATAATCATAATATAACATCTTATTTATTTATTTTTTCATCATCGCGTTTTTGCCATGTCCATGTCATAGTTTTTCAAGTTTTACCATGTCACCATGCCCATAATATGTCGTGTTCGTGTCCCGTGTCTGTGCCACTCTCCATTGGTGACTCCATATGTCCTCACTGGTGATATTCCTTTGGAAATCTGAGTTTATAGATTTTTTTAGTTTGCCTTTAAATTGATATTCAAAATGTACTGCCTGAATCTGATTCAACTCTTTGACAACCAGGCCTTGACTCCCACACTTGTCAACTACAAAACCAGGAGAAACACTCAAAAGAATTCGAGGAACATTGTGACATAAGAGGTAGGTTGTAATGAAGAATTAAGCGCATTCATTACTTCTTTTCCAAGATGAATTTTTAATCTTGGTAGTAATTTTTTGCAGAACCATACAATGGAAACTTAAGAACGTTTGATGGAGACTTAAGAATGTTTGGGAAGGGAAACTTATCACCAAATGTTCAGAAGATTTTGGATTTTGTAGAAGGCTCCCCAGTGTTACCAGCCTGTATCCTAAGGAACTCAGGTTCCACTTCAATCGAGTAACATTATGATTATGTTGAAGTACCATGGATTAAAGCTTTATATTATGGAAGGTTAAAAAGGACACACAAGTGACACATTTACAAAACTTTCAGAACTCCAGTATGATTTTGGAGACGTCTTCCCTCAAAAGCGTCAAAAATTACTTCGGTCAGCGGCAGGAGCCCTATCTGTCGAAGTGGACAAGTTTACTACAGAAGGGTTAGACACATTTTAATTAGATGTTTTTTTACATTGTTTCAGATTGTTATCCTAATTATAACATGGTTTTCAGATTTGATTTGATATCAGAGTTTCTGCAGCGGCTGGGAATTGAGAGCAATGCAAAACCAGTAAGTTCTCTGATTCTTATAAATGTTTCTGGAGTCATAAAAACTCTTGGTCCTAAAGATTCTTCTTGTTGATGTCTATAAATGGTTTTTTCGTGAATCTTGAAATAAAAATCTTATGCCATGGCAGAGAGGAACTTGCACCTCAAGATTAGGAGAGATGACCTTAAACAGCGAACCACGATCACTAACTTCTCCTAAATCAGATGAATGTTTTGAAAGAGTACGCAAGATACAAAGAAGGGATCCTACAGAAACAACATATGGATATGATATGGATAAGCTGCCACTTAAATGTTGGGATGAAGAATCTGAAAATCTCATTCTGTCACCATTGGATTTTTTCAGTTCCCTATCTCCTCCAACTTGGCTAGAGCATAAGACAGGCTCCCAATTACATAGGAGGTGTGATTTTCTATTAGATGATGGAAGAATTAGAGAGCTACATGATCCGAGGCAAACTACTCCCCTAGCTCTTCATCGTGTTGAGATCACATTTGATGAATATGAACAGCTTGCATCGGAGCAAATGCCGATTGACTTGGAATGCCCAGTCGACAAGAGCTTAACTTGTTACAGCAAGAAGAAACCCTTCCTAGATATGGATTCAGTTTCCAACTATCATATTCAGTCTGATGATTTTAAACTACTGGGATGGGTTGATACTCAAATGGAGAATGGAACAGAATTGTTCGTCGCATCTGATTCTTTGAAGCTGAACTTATGTCAATCTGTTCTCTCCCCACCTCGGGAGGATGGGTTCGATCGAGGATATGACAGCAGAATTGGAGTCATGTTGTGCTCTCCAGATACTGCCATCAGTTGTGACACTCCATGCAAAGATTTATCACTGGGCATCTTCTCGGATTGTAGTCTTTGTAGGAAAATCAGTTATCCAGAACAGTTGCCATTAACCCAGTATAATGCCCAAGACAATATGGCTTCAACAGAGTTCTGTGGGTTGGATGAAAGGTATACAAATAGTGATTCCATGGGTTCTGCATGGGACATCAGCCTTACAGGGAAGCCATTTTCAGATGTGTTCTGTCAAAACCTAGAAGCTCTATTAATGTATTCCCAAGGTGACAATCAATCAGGACTGAAGCGCCTGTCAACTGATTTCTTCCGAGAGCAGCAGCTATCAACCCATTTGGATATTCAACACCATATACAGAGGATAGAAAGCATTCTCAAGGCACATGATGGGAATCAATGGCATCCAGAATATAACCACAGTTTATTTTAGTTTCAACTTTTTTTCTACTGAGCATAACTTTCTTCCTATGTTGCTCCACTGTGGTTATGAACATGAAGATTGAATCCTTTTTTTAAAACATTCTTTTTGACAACCATTTGGAGCTTAATGTGATAGACCAATTTGACAAGTATTTCCAGCATCGGTGATCTTCGCATTGTGCTTCATGTTGGACATGCTACTGCAGGTTGGCCCAACTATGAACAATAGAGAATTGCAAATGTATTTTGTTCCTGATTAAATCAATTTAGACCAGTGTTTATCTGATAGTCGATGTGATCTGTACAGTACTTTCGGAAAACAGAGATGTATGATAAACCCAGACATCTGATATACTCAATTCAAGTATGTAATGAATTGCTTAGGCCTAGGAATTTGATATTTGACATGGATTGACATGGATTCTGTACATGAACTAAGATTGTGATAAACTAAGATTGTGATATTCCGAGAGGAGACCTGTCTTGATTCCAAGTAAAAGTTGTAGGACCATATTCATTTCTTCCTCTTTTTCTAAAATCAAACAAGACGCTATTACATTCAATTCGTTTTGCAGCCCCTTCTACAACCCAAAAACAAGTCTCTCAACTGCCTATGCATTATAATGATACAATATATATTATATTATCACAATATATTGCATTATCATAATATATGAAAATGAGTTTTTTAAAAGAAAAAAAATACATTAATATATTTTAATATATACCTTATTTTTTTAACAGTATATACTTCAATAGACTTTTAAAAAAAAAAAACGATAAGCGGCAAGGATTGTGAAAATTGGCTGCACATAGGGCTAAACATGTCATTTTCCATCAAACCCCAAGACTTCTTGCAATTTTAGAACATAACAGCCATATCAAGAAACAAATAGACCAACATGGTGCCCATATATAACAATCTCACTAAACTGGTACTGCTTGCATATGGAGTAGAAGTTTATTCAGTCTTACAAAATCATACATGTATGGATTTCCTAAAGAACACAAAATTTCTACTTTTGAGGCCACTTTCAACAAAGAGCTCCTCAACTACCAGATGTGAGAAATTTAAGAATGAAGGGCCAAACAATTGAGCAGAGGTCCTCAGATGTTCATTTCTTCGTGCATCACCCTAATTTCCAACTCACTAACGAGGGCTATGAGCTATCCATATATGAGTTACTATATATCATGACTCTTCATCAAAAGCATCAGCATCACCACCTCGTCTGGCAGAGAGCACCTTATCTAGGGTTTGGTCCGGGACCGTGATTCCAGTGGTCTCCATGTCTGCAACAATTGCGATGGCCGCATCCAGTTCTCCAAGATCAACACAGAGCGAAATGACCTCATCATATAACGGGCTGTCAAAACATACATACATGTTAACAACTCAAAACGTACCAGGATTAATTTGTAAATTCCATGGGGGAGTGAATAAATGCATGCTCTAACAAATTAATTTAATAAGAGGAAAACCAATGAAGTTTACTCATATATTCAAATCATGTCTTCTTATTGTAAACGTGCTATATCAAACAAGCAACATCACACTTAAATTATAAGACATCCTAACTTTACAACTTTAATGACATGTTTGGATACATAATAGCCCCTGAAATAATATGGAATTAGGCTGTTTGGATGCAGTGAATACCCTCACATAACCTATGCCAGAATTAACTGGTATAAAGTGATATATGGATTCCAGTTAACCCTGAAATTAAGTTATTCCAGGTTATTTAATCCAAAGAATACGTGGGCTCACTGTCAGATTAACTGTCATCACCTCTTATAAATCAACCGTCATCATTCTTTCACCTTTTATAAATCTTTATCTACACTTTATTCACATTTTATTCAAACAACAAAAACTTTATTATTATGGTTCCAACGAGAATAATTCAACACACAAGTAAACAAAAAATCACTTTATCCTTATTTATACTAAAATAGTCATAAATCTCACAATAACTTAATTCTCTATCCAATGGGGCTAAAAGAGTCCAACAAGACCCAACAATATTTGCCCATTTTAAAAGTTCACTGATCAATCAGGACAAACCAGCTTCAACATCAATCATGCATATTAGCCAATTAAAATTTATCTTATAATATTATCCTTCTCCAATACTCTCTGATTACACCACCCAGAAACACACCTCAACTTCATCCAACTAGTGTTAATAGTTCCTAATAGATTCCGATCAATTTCCCCATCATCAAGCAAGATAAAGAAGATGCAGAAAAATCTCTTCCTCAAAATACCATTCCCATTTGCAAAGTTTAACAAAATGTCTTGTAAAGGTTGCCATTACCGGTGTATTTCCCTTAATAGGAAAGATATTCTACCATTAAAGCTGACAAAAATAACCAAGGCTATTTCAGAATGGAATATCTGTTTTTGGCAAAATATTGTCAAAAGCTACAAATACTAAAAAGTGAATAATTCTGTAGAATTAGTCAGACAGTACACCTACAATGTTTAACAATACTTCATGTACAGATTACAATGATAGATTCATGACTTTCCTCATATGCAGAGACTCTACTGAATTTGATGAGGACAATACATTAGAATATATTAAATCAGAAAATTGAGATGTATCATTCTTCCTAAAAGGGGCATCAGTCACCTATCAAAGACAAGACTTACAGAAAAAGGGGATCTAAAAATCCATGGATGATCTTACCTCCCAAATATGTAACCAAGGCTGTGTGTCGTCTGCAATATTCTCAAGAAAGCAGAGGGAAAGGGGGCTCTTACAGCAGCGCGCAATATCATTGCACAATCTCCAATAGTTGGAGTACCACCCAATTCGATCACCTGATAAATACCAACCAACTTAGAGTAGTCTCATATGAGATTGGATTGAAGTTAAATGGACATTCATTACGCAGAAAAGTGGTAAAATGATAAAGTATATGAAAATGGGTTGGATCTTAATTATGGACTATGGCATAGAAGCATGGATTTCCCAACAAGAACAGATGGAGGGAATATCTTAGAGATGAATGCTTACGACCCACTTTCTGCATGTTGTAGATTATGATGAATCTTTCCTAATGATTCTTAGTTTTCTTGAGATAAAATTATGATATTATCTAATAATAATCATTAGTTGACAGGTCTATTAAGGTGCCACGATTCGACTATTGCATTAGGCTCATTGGAGAAATTCAATTATTGCAAATGAAGCATAATAATCTTATAAAATTATATCAGATCACATAACTTATAGCTTCTACTAATAGTCATGAGAGACTGAGCCATCACATAGTTTTTCTAATCATCTCTCTGGTATTTTAGCTCACCTGTGCTGTATATGATGAATACCTGACATGAATTGAACTCCGTGGTTATGGTATTTCTATGCTGTAATGTGATGCATTCATACATCCAATTCCATGACGGATATAAACAAAAAGACTTAACTTGCTCGGAATGAAAAAGAATACGAGATAACTGTCTTGACGTGGATGTTTAAAAAAACATGATAAACAGAAACCACAATTTTTTGTCAGAGGCAGTAGGAAAAGTAAGAACCATGCCTTCTGCATTATTTTGATTGCTAATTCAACCTCCAATTCTTGTGACCATTTAAGAGGTGGTCTTCCTTTAGTTCCCCTTCCCATGTCCATCCCCAAACATCAGCAATGGTGTACATATCTGAAACATCGAAATTTTTCTTTCCCTCAACTCCATAAATGCACCTTGTAAATCTTCAGGAAACCAGTCATCGTCATTATCATCCTGCATCGAAAGAAACATCGATCAAGCATTATGATAAAGATATGCCAAGGACTTGGACTTCACAATAACATATACAAGTGTAAAAAAACAGCAAGGCCAAATAAAAGGAAAACAAAAAGGAGAGGGATTTTAAAAACACACTGGTTGACTTGAGTATGATTTTTTTTTTAAATTCTGTGTCTTCATTCTCAAATAGTTCTATGAAACAGGAAAAAAAACTCCTGGATGATTTTGATACACATCACCTTTGGGTCAAAGGATACACTGGTTGACTTGAGTATGATTTTTTTTTTTTAGTTCTGTGTCTTCATTCTCACTATATAGTTCTACGAAACAGGGAAAAAAATCCTGGATGATTCTGATACATGTCACCTTTGGGTCAAAGGATACATTTGTGCGCAGAGAACTTGCTTAAAATGAAATAGAGTGTCATAATGCTGGCTATAACAAATAACTGGGGAAAACAGTAACATGCTAAATATCTACATAACCAACATATATAAATAAGGCATAAAAGAACAGCTCGATAGAAAGAAAAGCAAGGCATGCATCAACAAGTAGTTAGATCCACCAATAACAGACCTCAACTGATACTCTAGATCTCCTTCGTGATTTCACTGCTGTGGAAGTTGTTTGGTCAGAATCCTTCAGCAACTGAACCCCAATCATCTGAAGAGGCTTTGCAGCTTCTGCATCCTTGTCCTTAACCCTCACAGTTGCATCTACTTGATTTTCAGGCTGTTCAACTTCTTCCTCCTCAGCATCTTCATCTTCATCTTCTCCCTCTTTTTCAATACCTTCTGCGATATCGGAATCCTCCACAGTACCATCATCATCCAACACATCAGGATTTTCCGAGTCATCTATTTTAGAATGTTTTTCAGGAACATTATTCAAGCCTTCTCCGAGAAAACGACGCTTCCAAAATTCAGTATTTCCATCTTCTAATTTAATTCGTGATATTAGTTCATCCAATTCTTCATCAACCTGCAACAAATAATATATAATGATTCAACAACATAAATTGAACACAGACTCATCATTGATAGGATTCAAACAACAATGACAAACTAATCATGCAGCTCAAAGAAGCAGCGAAACCAGAGCAAAGTTTGCTGCTCTGGAGACGGTAAATAAGAGAAAAGAGTGTTCTTTACCTCTTCTTCCTCTTCCTCTACTGGAGGGACCCAAAGAGGCCGACCACGTGATCGGTTAATTCTTCTTGCTTTCTGAACTCGCTGATAGAGCACTTGTCTGGTCCCATCTATAGGCAATCCTTGGGCTTCCAGCTCCTCCTTTAACTCGGAGACTATCATCTTACTTGCCGCCTTTGGCTTCAAAGCATTTAGATCTGGACCCTTAATGGTATTTTTCAGCCTCTCTTCTACTCTAAAATAATCCGATTCTGATGCATCTCCCAAAGCAATAGGTCCCACATTCCGCAAAACTTTCAAGAGTTTACGGTGGTGCATCCTCCAATCCTCAAGGCAACGCTGCTTAAAAGATGTTTCCATTGGGTTTGAATAAGCAAATCCAAGAGCATCTGGATCCAGAGGGGCCTTTCCTCTTCGTGGCACCCACCGCTTGCGTTCACCAGTGAGTCCACCCTCTGCTATATATCTGATACATAATTATAAAGGGTAAATTTCAACATTAGCAATAACATCAGAAGTGCAAAGAAATATGCACATTTAAAACGAATGTAATCTTATACAAAGGAAGAGACATACTTGATGGAATTTATAAGAAGCATGTGTGATATGATTATTCAGCTCTCACTCAATATTGCAAGAGGGTTATCATTTTGGTACCTAAATTTGTCTCATTCAAACAAACATTTGAAACTCACAATATATCATAATTCTGTTTTTCTTCTGGTGATGGATAATATAACATGGGTTTTACCTCAAAGCCTCAAACTGTACAACAAAATCATTAATTGTAATGCGTCCTCAAATGTTCTATTTGAGACCCCTGTCATATTAAATCAGGTCCAATATATAGACAGATGAGGGAGGGAAGGAGGGAGGGAAGGAAGGGGGGGCGCAACCAAATCGTTGATGACTTACCAAAACTAAAGTACAACTCTAAACTAAGTAGGATTCACACAATGATCATCTTCAATCTTTTCCTCGGACAAGATGGATTGCTAGTTCCAACATTATCTAATCTAGTTCAAATTAACAAAAATAAAATAAAGCAGACCTTGCAATGTAATCGACTTCAAATCCGACATCAGCTTCTTCTTGTAAAGGTTCAATCCAAGAGCTCACGAGTGTACGGTATTTTCTGCTCAATATCATTGCTCGAGGTGCTATTGGTTGATTGTCCTTAGCCATTGCTTCCAAAGCTTCAAGCAACTCAACAGCCCTTCCTGATTTTAAAAATAACTATACCTGCTCAGAAAATTATTAAATTTACAACAAGGCAAATACTGAATTAACATTAAAGAGAAAAGCATGAGAATGGAAATTTTAGCAGCCCTCATGTCGTTTATAATGTTAGAACTTTGGATTGTTACAAGGCAAATTTGATTTGCTATAGATTTCAAATGAGATTACAGATCCCATTATACTCCAAAGTAAAATATTTTGCAAGAGCTCTATAGAACTCGATAAATCTGAATTACATTACCAAATGAGTAATAAACAGAAAAAGATCTTGCAAATGAACTGTGCGCATGTGCGTGCAGATTATCTTGGAATGCTAAGTTTTGCATGAATGAATGCTCCTAAGTTTCTTCAAAAAAGTTTTGCATGAATAAAACCCACAGTTCTGCGATAGATAATTGTCAACCACCAGAAGAATGATAGAATTTTATAGGGAGTTCTGTGTTAGATAATTGTGAACCACCAGAAAACTCTAATTTAATTTTATAGGGAGTACATAAAGCGTTACATTGTTCATCATAATCTCATATGCATACACCAGACTTCAGCATATTCACTTAATTTAATTAACAAGTTTTTTTCCTCATGTGTACTATGTGTAGATCTATTATAAAGGAGCCCAAGAAGTTTGAACTAAACTCACCCATCAAAATAATTAAAATATTAAATTAATGATGTCCCAAATCACTATATAGAATTACACCTGTGCACATTTCTTACCATTCCCATGCCAATCATTAACTCAACTCAATCTAAGTCCATGCATCTACTCAAGTGCATCAGTACTGTTTTTAGATTCCACAAACTAAGCCACAGACTGACTTTTCCACGTTAATGGACAAACTTTCCAATTGTCTTATTATGGTTGCTCTCTTCAGCAGTGATCTTATACCCATGTTCATAGACAGTGCAAACTATTAAACCAAACATGGCAATACATGAGTTTGTATGTGGGGCATGTCTTAATTTCAGATTGATATCAAATGATGATTGCAGGTGTTGTGTGCCTCTGCCACCTCTTGCAAATAGCATATGAAATATGAAAGAGTTCATAATCCTGTTCATGTCACTTGTTAAATAATCGTCAATCTACCAGAAAACTCAAAAATCACAAAGTTACCTTCACGACATAGAGCTCGAAGATAAAGGGACAGTGGATCACCAAATTCCCCTTCATTGTATAAAACCTTTGTCCCTCCTTCAAAGGTCTTGAGGGCACGAAAATGACGAATTGCTTCCTTTGTTACACAATACTTAGTGAAGCACTCTACCAAAAGCCTGACCAATAATTAACATCAAGTTAGGAACAGGGGAGAATAACCATGTTCAATAAAAAAATAATTCATAAATCTCAAACATCGGCTCATGTTCTTAAAGTAATGTTCATCGAGTAAAAATCTGACGGATACTAGATAGTCGTACACTCCTAGTACAAAGAACCAGAATATGACACATCAGATGCAGTAATTTCCAATCACAACTAGAGTTCACCATGGCTGCATTTTGTTCATCATGCAAGTGATGTTAGTATACTGTTGATTTATTCTGATTTGTTTTGGATGCTTAAATAATGAGAAAAAGGAATTGGGAAAGAAAGGTCAGCAAAATATTCAGGAAAATTACAGGCTCTGAGATGTTGTTATGTATAAGACATGGAATCATTGGGCTTTGGAAGATTGTCAGTAGATAAGTAACGGAAACATTTAGAAGATAGAGGAAGATTTACGTGATTACATATTCTGATACAAACTGCATTATTTCAGTCTGATATTTACTTGCCAAAGTCTCTTTATGCAAATCAAACAAAATCATTGGAAAGTAGGCAAGCTCCGAACAGCTGGCATATTATGACTTGGAAAGTGATAATCCTGTGTTGTGCATAGGAATGCAGATTATTATATTCCTATTCTTAACAAAATATTTGAAACCCGCCTCAAATCAGCTTCATGTATGTCCTTTTTTATTTCAGCACCTCAAATCAGCTTTCATTTTTTATATCCTTTTCACAACAATAAGAATGAACAAACTTTTCCTAGCAAATTCCCAGAATTCCTTCAGCCCTTCGCAAAATATCCACTCATTTATGCACCCAATATGATAACCTGCTTGATGATGTTGAACTCAACTTTGTCGAGCAGCAGACCTCACTTTGGTGTGCAATATATTAAATAAACATAGAAAAAAGAACTAGCCATCCTCTGAGGCGCCTGACAATATCATGACATTAAAAGTGGCCCAAAAGCACTCTACCTTGGGTATCTTCATTTCTAAGCATACAAGGAGAAACACTGGCAGCATACATAAATCTAATACTATTTGTTTGTCATAAAACTTATTTCAAGAAAGAAAATGTGCTCACGCATATGTCTTAACATTGGGCTGTATACGCTTGTGATCTTCAACCATCATCCCAAGTAATTCAGCTACATCTTGCACCCTGCCATTTGTATCCATATCACAATGCGATATTAAGAATTGAAAATTCAATTACCTCCACACAAGGCATGATGAGAACTTAAATGATTAGGTAGATCAAGAAAAGTTATGAAATGAACTTGCCCCTACTTTCCATTGAAATGAAAAATCACAAGGGTAATTGCATCAAAAAGAAGTTGGCCATCTCAACTAAAACCTAAATTATATTGTATTTATTGCACTTTTATAAATTAGAAAATAAAAAAATCATCAATGACTCAGGTGCTCATCAACAACACAATCATCAGAAATACAAAAGAAACAGCACATGGTGCTTGGATGTTTATAATTAAAAGCTTGATTAAGCAGATATCATAACCGTATTTATGTGAAGAAAGAATTTTTTTATAGAAATAGTGAAATTCAGGTATATTGAACCATGCCCAAATGATCAAATGGATCTGTTCTTACGGAAAAAGTGAAAAAATAAGAAAATATTGATACTAGAAATATCCCAAAATAACAAGAAAGCAGAAAGAGAAGCGGTGTGTTCAGGTAACAGGGTCAAACAAACTCTAAGAGATCCTCAAGTTTTACCTATCATAAGATTCTGCTCTTGTATATGCTTGGATCACCCAATTATACGTCTCTGTATCAGGTTTCATGAAATCTGCCACGAAAATAAGCCAATAGCATGATAAGAATGTGGATATTATTTCTACATATTAAATGCAACTTTAATAGATCACTCTTTTGTGGGGGGCTTTTTTTTTCTGACAGGTACCAAAGTACTTGTGATTGCGACCCCCCTACAATGTATCATTATGTCATGCTACTTTTTTATGAAAATAATGTCATGCTACTTGAATGTTGATGTTATAATACTAAAATTTTGAGACTGATACATCAGCTTAAATAGGAAAACTCTACATATAATTCAGATCTGTATCAAAGTAAAATTCAGCCGATTAGAGAGGTTTACGATGATGGCAACAGAAAATGTGCAAGATTGATACACCTGCAAAAAGGCATTTATATATCCCTTTTCCACTGGGCCTTAATAGGGCTAACATGCATGGTTCATGAATGCAAATAACTACCTAGCATGAAGAACTACTCCTCAAAATAAAATAAACCTATGCAAACAAGACAATCTGTACTCCATGAAGTCCATCAAATTGATTGCAAAGAAGGACAATTTTGAATGAAGTATAATTTTGAAATACAATATACATGTTGTCGTTTTCAGTATAACACCTATACCTTCTCCATATTCCATGTTCTCAAATGTTGTGAAAGCAATTTCTGGTATCCCACAAGTAGCCTACATCAAAACCATCAACACAAATTGGGTTTATCAAAATGCCATATTAGTATGAAAAGTGTGACTGAGGCAAGCAAAGCAAAACTCTGAAATTGTTGAATGTGCTTTGTACAAAAATAATACTTATATATGACCACTTTAGTTTAATAAGGCAAACGAAACACATTAATACAGACAGAGATCCAACTTGTACCTGTACACTAAGAAGACAATTGAAATGAAAGGTGGTGGCCATTCTTCCTGCAGCCTCCATTTCGTAAGCAATGGTCAAAGCATTTGAGTGGTCCCCAACCTTACAGTCTTCTTCAATTAAAAGATCATAGAGTTCATCTGTGGCTCTCAGACCGCCCTTAGCGCCCTTTAGAAACACCTTATTTGCATCATCCATGTATCTATTCCTGACCAGTTCCTCTGGTTTCAGATATACATGATCCCATCAACTTTAAATGACAATAAAAACTTCAGCAACATTATGTTCATAAGCAATGAAACAGCCCAGAATGAATAAAATAGGGAGAAGCTTTATACCAACGAGAACTAGCCAAGCCGGGCGGATGTCATATTTTAATTTTTCCATGGCTGCTAGGATTTGTAAGCCCCTTGTAGAATTACCCTTGGAACCGAATAAACGTATCAAGGAGAGGAATGTCTCATGGAGAGGACGATGCCCTGCACTTAATTCCCTCCTCAATGACTGCATCTGCACAAAGACTAATGTTTCTCTCAAGTACACTTGAAAATATAAAGTAAAATGAAATAGCGCCATAGAATGATCACATTCATAGTTCAAAATCATGTGCGGACCACATGTGCGGTGGGGTCCGCACATGGCATATGCGGCCACATGTACCAAACATGCGGTCGCACATAGGGTAAGGCAATCGTTCGAACCCCGTTTGAACTGAATTCGAACGTCCTCTGGACATTCGAATTGAGTTCGAATGGCTTTCGAACGGTATGTTGCCGTTCGAATTACCGTTCGAACGGCAATCCAAACCCAGAGGTAGAGTTTACCGTTTGAAGTCCGTTCGAACGAAACTTCGGACGCCCTCTTACCGTTCGAAGTCCATTCGAACAGAATTCGAACGTGCGCCGCATATTGGGTATAATGTGCGCCCGGGGGCGCACATCAGCATGTGCAAACTATGATCACATTCCATACTAACCACAAAAGTAATGAAATGGCAGGCTCTTGAAGAGAGCCTTGGGTGCATTTGGAAACAAGGCAGTAAGTACTTTTGGAAACTTTCTAAAAAACATATCTCCGGAGAAGAGAAAACCTGATCTTTACAAAAAGTAAAACATTATTCTTTCTCCAGAAAAAGATTTTCCTTTTCACTTAGTTGGAAGAGGCCTATGGGATGAATAAAAGAAAGGCCTGTCCATATTCCTATTCTTATTCCGGTTTCTTTCCTGAATCAAACATGTTAATTCAAGCATCCATTGAGCACAAACCCCCTATTCTGGCTACAAATTAAACTAATAATTAAAATAAAAAACCAACCATTCCATCACATTCAGTAAAAACGAAATCTTTTCACGCATTTCATTACCGCGCCTTCTTCATCTCCAGAAAGGGAATGCGAAACGACGAGTCCATGGAAGGACCTCGGGCCGGGGACGACCCCCGCCGCGATCATGTCATAGAGGACGTCCGACGCGCCCTCCGCGTCGCGTGCCCGCGCCCGGTTCATCAGCTCCTCCATGAACGCGAGCCTCAGTCCCCTCTCCGCGGCCGTCGACGCCGCGAATGAAGGCTGTACCGGGGTCGACTGCGGCGGTGACGTCGGCGAGGAAGGGTAATCGTCCTTCGGCCGCCTCTTCTTCCGAGACGACCTCTTCTCAGTTATCGCGGAGAGGACAAAGAGAGATCTTGGCCTTGGGAGAGGCTGCGGAGGAGAATAAGAGAGCCCCGCGAAGGAGGATAAGAGAAGCGCCATTTTTTTTCTTGGGGGGAGAAGATAAGGAAAGGTGGGGGTTTTAAAGAGAAGTGAAAGGGTTTTGAATCAGAAAGGGGTCGGGTATGGTGATCCGGCGGTACAAGGTGGGAGGTCAGGGTTTGCAAATCTGAACCGTCCGATGAGACTATAAACTCCATTGATCGGATGGATGAATACTCAATGCATGCCGTCTTATTTAGAAGGTTGAAAATGTTTAACATTTACAACATATTTTAAAGTTAACTTTTTCGGAAATATGCTTAAAATGTGTGGGCAATGGTGCAAAACTGCATTACTGCATTAAGGAATGGTTTCTTTTGTATTAGGGCTAAGAAAGTGTTTTTTCAGGGTGGATTTATCTCCATTGAGGAGTAGTCCATTTGTATTTGGAGGGGATGGTAGAGTCCTCTTCTACCTTAACCTTTTCACTTTTGTAACTGCTTTGGGCATCCTCTATAATATAATTTAGATGGCATGCCTACCATTCTCATCAAAACAAAAAAAACTTTTTGGGAAATATATTAGTTTTTCTTGGGAATGTGTTTTTTATACTAAGCCTCATTTGTTTTGGGTATAAGCCCCTGAATAATTACGTATACAAATTTTAGTGTATTTGTTTACCCCGGATAACCCTTGATAAAGTATGTCAGAATAAATTGGTATAAAGTGGTATATGGATTCCAATCAACCTCTGGAATTAAAGTTATCCCAGATTTTTCCACCCAAAGAATATGTAGGCACACTGTCAAATCAATTGTCATCACCTCTTATAAATCACCTGTGAAATCAACTATCATTATTTTTTTACATTTTTAAATCTTTATTCATACTTTATTCATATTTTATCCAAACAACAAAACATTTATTATTACGTTTACCAACGAGAATAATTCAAAACACAACTAAACACAAAATCACTTTATCTTTATTTATACTCACTTATACTCAAATAAATGTATATCCAATAATAAATCTTATCTCCGTTCCAAATGGGTGCTAAAAGTTGACATCTTTAGACATTTTGAAATGAGTATGATTTTTGTAGAAACAATATTCAAGCGTATTTTCAAGCACATGGCATCCATAGACCTCTTTCTTCATCGATATAGTTTTTTTTTTATGAGAATTTGGTATGAGTCGATATAATCAGGCAAATACCGATAGTGAGGTACAAAATCAAACACAGACACTAATGCACCACCCAAATAAGTAGGAGATGATTCTACTAACTTGTGAGTTTAGTAACAAAAAAATGCTTATACTTTTTTTTCCTACAAGTATGCGTAAGCTTTCTTCTCTCTTTTCTTCTTAGGGTGCGTTTGGTTGCGCGATTGCACTGCGATTGCGATTATAGGAAGCTGCGTTTGCAATCGCGCAACCAAACAGTTTTGTAATCGCAGTTTTAAACCCAGCGATTGCAGGCAAATAGTGTCCAAAAGCTGCGATTTCAAAAAGCTGAGAAAGTGAGCTTCCTGCAGAATCAGGTTTGCAATCGCAGATTCTTGCAGAATCAGTTTTGCAATCGCGCAACCAAACGCACCCTTAATTTGCTAATCTAACGACTCCCCGAAGCTTTACTGAGTGGATATAAATTATACTACTATGTTACTGAATAAATAAGCTCACTTTATATATTCTATTTAGATTCTTCATTAGACGTACTTCAATGAATTACACGTACCCTCTTACACAAAAAATAGTAATAAATATGTTTTAAGATCTAAATCTACCTAATTATTGAGAAAATGTGAAAATATACCTACGAATTTAGAATCACACAGATTTTATAGTATTAATATTATACACATATATGATCCTATCCTATTTTCTCTTTACATCGATTTTGAAAGCAACGAGGCATAGTTGTATCATCAACCAAAAGTGAATTTTAAAACTGCATGATATGGAGATGAAATCAAAATCCATCCTAAAAAGCTTGACTTGACTAAATGGTTCACCAAAATTTACATTTTTAAAATATACTCTCTAAACCTCCCTCTCATGCCCGCAAACCTATATTTGATCAGTATCACCAATATCAAACTACAGTCTATAAATCGAACTACACAATGCAACCAATTGATGGGTACATGTGTCACTCTCCTATTGGATTCAGTTAGATATGAGTTTGATCAAAACCATCAATATCCAACAAGTGAGTGACACTTTGGCCTGAGGGAGGCCAATGGACTTTGGGGGAGCTTATGCAAAATTAAAATCCAATGTGCTAGAATGTGAATTCTCTTGGCAAATGCACAAGATATGAAACAAGTCATGTATCATCCGAGAGACCGAGAGGCTTCTGATAATTAATATTCACGAGCACCAACAATCTGGGATGATTTAATACATTAAAAATAATTAACTAATTCATGTTATACTTGAAAGGGATGAGCTTGAATTTCAAGATCCAAGAACAATGTTGCATGGACTGATTTATTTAGACAAAAAGGTTTAATCACAACAGCAGTTGTAGGACAAAATTTCCTAACTCCTCTATATGATTACATTTAATGATTGCCCCCCTAAAAAAATGAGATAATTCATGGCAGATCAATAAGAATTAATTCTCTACCTGGGAAAACCCCACTTCAACAGCAACAACAAAACTGTTTTTCCCACCCTGTTTTGATAACATTAATATCCATCTATATCCAAAAACAGGCCTTTTAGAAGCCCATGCCGCCACCCATCCCACCCATCCCACCACCTCCCATCGCCGGAACTTCCTTTTCATCCTTCGGGAACTCAACGACGACAGCCTCTGTGGTGGTCATCAAAGAAGAGACACTGCAACAAAAAACAATAATCTCATAATTCACAGAGATCAAATGAAAGAATAGAAGACAAACACAACCAAGGACACGTTAGGACAAATGGAGGACATATATTTATCATTTGTTATACTATTGTCAATTACTGTTGACTTAGCGATGTC
This sequence comes from Acorus calamus, assembly GCA_030737845.1. NCBI lineage: Eukaryota > Viridiplantae > Streptophyta > Magnoliopsida > Acorales > Acoraceae > Acorus > Acorus calamus. The sequence goes on from CM060866.1 coordinate 32,224,992, forward strand.
CTCATCAATGATTTAGTAAGATCCCATGCTTTACAAGAAGCAGAATTAATTACCTAGCTGCATCCACCAACGCAGTTCTGATCACTTTCACTGGGTCAATGATACCTGACTTGACCATGTCCACATATTCACCTGCAAATGAATAGACATACAGAATATGAGAGATTGAAATATGCATGTCAAAACAGAAAAATATGGGTGGTAATTTGGGGGAAAAAAGTCAAGGAAAAAAGAGATGCAAACCTTTCGCAGCGTCGTATCCAAGATCAAGGTTATCCTGTTCCAAAAGCTTACCAACAACCACGGCACCTTCGACACCTGCATTGGAGGCGATCGTGTGCACCGGTGTCTGCAGCACACCAGCCAAGTTCATAAATCTCAAATGGGTAGGGAACAGAATTCTGAGGAAGGTAGTATTGGAGATATCAAGTAATGAAAACCAAACCTTCAGCGCATTCTGAATGATTTGAACTCCAATCTTCTGATCGAAGTTGGCGGTCTGCAATTTCTCCAACTCCTGTGAGGCATAAAGAAGGGCAACTCCACCACCAGGTACTATTCCCTCTTCTACGGCTGCTTTGGTAGCATTTAGAGCATCTGTCACCCTATCCTTCTTCTCACTGACCTCTGTTTCACTGGCTCCTCCAATCTACAAGCATGGCCCAGAGTGTTACAAGAAACTATTGCCAGTTGTAGGTATTAGGAAATTAAAGAACACAATAAAAGGTATAGCAACTATAGGATTAGGAAAGCAATTTTTATCCTTCAAAAACAGTGGCAGAAAATAGCAACTAACGAAACAAAATCGAAGATACACCTTCAAAACAGCAACGCCACCGGAGAGCTTTGCAAGTCTTTCTTGAAGCTTTTCCTTGTCATAATCAGATGTGCTCAATTCGACCGCAGACCTTATCTGTTAAAACAATAAAAAATGGAACATTAAAAGAATACTGCATTTGTCATTCATCCATTAATTTATGATGAAGAAACTGGAAAGATATCACTAGTAAGAAATGAACCTGCTCACACCGCTCTTCAATGGATTTCTTGTCACCAGCCCCATCAAGAATGACGGTGTCATCTTTTGATATTGTCACCTGTAACAGTGACGTTAGATGAGTATGAAAATATCTCTAGTAAATCTCAACCAACCATTCATGTGTAGAACATTTTATATGGCTTAAAGAATGAAGTAAAATTAATTTAATGAAGTGCACAAAGAAATAATAATTCAAGGAGACAATTCTATGCTATAAGAAAAATAGTAATGACAACTCGAGAACATTTTACCTTTTTACAGGTGCCAAGCATATCCACCTCAACTTTCTCAAGGTTCATCCCAAGTTCCTCGGTAATAATCTAATAAATTTAAAAAAAAAGATGTTGTTACGATTTATCAGGTTAAAGTAGTTAATATGAACTGAGAACAAGTAAAGAGGATTGACAGACTTACATCACCGCCAGTCAGTATAGCAAGGTCTTGCAAACCAGCTTTCCTGTTCTCTCCAAATCCAGGAGCTTTAATAGCACATACCTTTCATTGAGTGAATGAAGTTCAGTGGTTTGATCTAAATATGAGGAATGGGTCATACAGAAAAGCATTCAATGTTGCAGCAAGATGGAAATCACCTTAATTCCAGCGCGAAGCTTATTCAAAATAAGCACAGCAAGTGGTTCACTTTCAACATCTTCAGCAACAATTAGCAAAGGCCTTTGCTTCTGAACACAAAAGGATCGAATCATGAAAAAATAGAAAAAATGTCTTTCCACATGAAGTAGATGTCAATTAGAAGAAAAATAACCACCCACCTTTAGGGCCAACTCTAGTACTTTAACCAGAGCATTAATATTAGATATTTTCTTCTCATGTATCAAAATGAGAGGATCTTCAAGTTCCTGCAATTTCTGGTATTTAGCACACCGAAACAATTCGATCTAGAGAGCACCTCAAACATATCAAGATGTAAAAGCTTACACATTTTTGGTTTTTCTGGTTAGTGATGAAGTAAGGAGAGATGTATCCTCTGTCAAGCTTCATTCCCTCCACAACTTCCAACTCGTTGTTTAGTGTTTTTCCATCCTGCAAATGAAGAAAATTCAAACTTATCAGAATACATTGATGATTACAACAAATCCTGAATGCAGGAAAAGAAAAACACACACTAAAAAATCCTATAGCAAAGTTGCTAGAGCATACTGAGGACATGATTCAGATGTAATGATACACATTCATGAATATACAAATTCATGTCCAAAGGATGCAACAATCTCTAACAGTTGAGTCCATTAATCAGCCTGCCAAAATGAACTCATGAACAGATGACATTTTAGCCCCCAGATGACAGGCAACTTACAGCGATCGTGATAACTCCCTCCTTCCCAACTTTCTCCATTGCCCTGGCAATCAGCTCGCCAATCTCTCTTTCTCCATTTGCCGATATTGTACCAACCTTTCAAGAAACAGGTAGCGGTTAAACTCCTCACTTAATTGCATATGAAGAGGAAATAAAAACTTGATTCTAGAAAGTTGAAAGTTCACAATCCTTTGCAAACACATTTCTTCAAAAAATGATTATATAAAAAAACTACATGTTGTCACTGGGGAAAAAGAACCTGCGCAATCTCTTCAGATGTGCTGATCATCCGTGCTCTGCTCTTCAAATTTGTAACCACAGTATCAACAGCCATTGTGATGCCCCGTCTTAAATCCATTGCATTCATCCCAGCTGCTACAGACTTGCAACCTTCCGCAAATATGGCCCGTGTAAGGACTGTTGCACATGTTGTACCTGAAGATGGACAGAAATGAGATGAACTATTTCTTAATGGTCCAATAAGATGCTCATCTTTACAGATCAGAAAAGAAAACAAGTTAAGCTCCATGCACCCTATAACCAAGACTGAACATGTAGAATCCAGTTAACAGTCTGCCTCTTGGGCCAACATAAAGAAAAGACAAAAGAACTAGTACAAGAGCGCTTGAAATCACATTTATTACAGATGACATAAGTATAATGAATAAAGAAAAACATAATGACTAATGAACTTTTTGTAGGTTGATCATGTACAGAGATAATGACCAAAGAATTACCATGCTTAACATATCTTTCACAACACATTTGAAAGTAATAAATGCTCACCATCACCAGCAGCATCATTAGTTGCATTGGCAACTTGCTTCACCAGGCTCGCCCCCATGTTCTTCACCCTGTCCTTGAACTCAACGCTCTTTGCCACAGTCACACCATCCTTTGTCACTTTGGGCGCACCATAACTTTGCTCTATGACAACAGTCCGACCCTTCAGACCAAGACATCATAAGCAGACATTAATTAAAGAAAAATTCAAGAATTGTCAAAGGAATGATAAAAATAAGAATACTATCAGAGCACCACATCATACACAACTAAAAAATTGAATGAGAATATACAAGGTAAAAAAAAGATACGCACCCTTAGCATCGATGTGATATTTAGATGACTAATTCATGACATCAAAGACTGGATAGAACTGACCACTACATTTGATTAATGCATGTGAATTACTTGAAACCCATGATCTCAGGATTTTTATTAAAAAAAAAAAGAACAACTTCAAAAGTATTGTAACACAAATTAGTCAATGAACACCATTATGGGTTCGTCCCCCCCCCCCCCCCCAAAAAAAAATATCAAGTAACACGCATCTATTGTCTAACAAGACACTGATAATGTTACATACGACCCCTTTTCCAGCCCCAATTCCAGTCTGCAAGTGTTTTTGAATTTATTAAAAATAGTATACCTCATCTAATTATATACATACTTTTATAAAAAATGAAGCATACACTCCAATGAATTGCATGAATGCATTTATAGAAAATGTGAAAAATTTCTATTGAAGCATATACCTCGTTAATGTAAGTATATGCTCCGGTGATTTTCTATTGACACATATGGAAAAAAAATGTGTAAAAGACAGCTCTGCCACCCATTGAAAACCTTATATGCTCACATCAAGAAAAAGTCCAAACTGCAACAAATCCGATACAATCAACCGCCACAAAGACATCCAAAACCCCTATCAACAGCTAATCAACCAACATTTCAACAAAAAATAAAGCATCATCAAGCAGAAACAAAAAAAATTCAACCTTAGGACCCATGGTGACTTTGACGGCGTCGGCGAGCTCCTCGACGCCCTTAAGCATAAGCGCGCGGGCCTCAAGCCCGAACTTGATGTCCTTCGCAGCATAGTTTCTGCTCCAGCTCAACCTACTCCCAATCTACCACAAAACACAGACAGTACAACATAATATCATGAAAAACACCCGTATTTGCAAAAACAATCAAAGACAAGTGGAATCACTGGCTGACCTGCCGACCACTGCTCCCAGCGATCCTGACAACAACACGAGGAGGGATGTTAGAGACCTGAAAGACCTAAAATGGAAAACACAGCAACATAGAGAGAGAGAGATGGGGGGGGGGGGGGTCACCTGGTCTTGTTGGCGAGGTTGGCTACCGCGCGATACATGGTGGAGAGAGTGATCTAGGGTTTCTTGAGAGAGAGAGAGAGAGACTTGTGTGATTGGATAAGCAAGTTTTCCTTGTGTTTCTAGAAGGCTCTGTTAGGGTTTAGGGTTTCAGTGGGGTTATAAGAATTTGTTCTACTTTCCTTTTTTTTCTACACAGAAAAAGAGGGTTTTTTCCATTTCCGAAAAAGATGTCAGAGCAGGTATCGTGTATGGTTCGTTGATCGTAGTGCTCGGTGTCCCGTATATATACGGTCCATGATTAGCAACGGACACGAGAAATTAGAGCTGATACACAGTATTTGTAGTCTCATGTATGCTATGATAATATAATATATTTACACAGTATACTATATTTTTTTTTATACAGTGATATAATATAATATATTTACACTGATATATCTTAGTATATATTTTATTTCATATAACAACATGTTTGTATGATTTTTTTTAAAAAAAAACGGGATGAACGCAATTGAGGCTGAGTGTATTTTTTTCCAGGAAATAATGGTAGATAAAGTTTAGATATTTTTTTTTAAAAATTATATGTATATATTTTGGTGTAAACAAATGATAATATACGTGTATCTTTATGCATATATATATATATATATATAGTCGCGATTAGGTGCGGTTTGCGATCGGTGTGGTGCGCGATCACGGGCCGTCGATCACGGGTCCATCGTATCGGACGATCGGGTGCGATTCACGTCGACCGTTGGATGCGATGGACCCGCGATCGGACGGCCCACATCGCACACCGCATCGATCGCAAACCGCATCGGTTCACTATATATATATATATTATTATGCATAAAGATTATTATGTATTATTATTACAATATTACGTGTATCTTTATGATTCATTAAACGAAATAAAGAGTGCTCTCCAAGTTTTACATATAGAGAGAAGGGAATTTTACACATTATACCTTTGAAAAACTGATATTTACACATTATACACACCCTGATTCTTTTTTCCCTTTTTTTAAAAAGAAAAACTGTCCATTCATTTGATTCTGATGGCCAAATCATGTTCTTAATCCAATGTATGGGTGGGTAAATTTCATGTCCTTTTATATTTTAGATAAAATTTGAAGTGTGAGGTTACACTCGATCATTTTTATCAACTAAAATATATTTTTTATTATATTTATTAAAAATGTGTTCATTCAACTTAAAATAGAATGATATACAAATTTTTTTAATGAAAACAAATACCTTATTATATGATATTTATTATTTAAAAATAAATAAAAACACGTGTGATTATAATTTTGATTGATAAAATGATTGAATCTATCCGTAAAAGTTATATAAATAATTCTGATTGTTTAATGCATTTGTGACCGTTTAATTTTATTGCTCCAAGATAATCATATTAAAAATAATTGTGATTAAAATATATTGCTATTAAATTTTATCATTAAATGATGCTACTGATACATATTAACTTTTGATATATCATATAAAATCTAACTATCACGTCCAATTAGCATTAGACCTAACCTGTTCTCTTAAAAATGACATGTTGTTACACACACATCGCATCACCCAATTCAATATATATAATTACCCACCAAAATATATGCTCTCCTATGTCAATAAATACTCTATTATAAAAACCATGTGCTTCATTAAATAAATATATATATTTAAAGAATTCAAAACATTGCTCAATCAGCTAAAGTAACCACAACCAAAATTAAGTGTAACATTCATAATCAAGCTAAATCAGTTTACAAGCCTCAAATTGGATCACCCATTTTTTGCACACACAAGAATCACATATCAACATACACCCAGATACATCCCCACTTATCTCCAACTACAATGAGAGGGAAAAAAATGTACACGATTTAACAACAAAAAGAATTGCCTTCGCCACTGCATACCCCACTCTCACCAACCAAAAAAAAAAGAAATTAAACCCTCACAAAACCCAAATCCCTCCTCCGAATAAAGAGGACGGATATTTCACGCTATACAAATACACACAATAAACAGAGCACAAGCGCAGAACAAACTCAGTTCAGTCATATAAGACCAATTAACCATGACTGGCATCGATCGTGGCCCCAGACCTTGCTTGTGAAATCCGATTGGCGTAGATTGTGACCAGCCGCAATTGGGTGCTGTTGAGACCCTCCAAATATGGTAGGAAAGCTTTACCAAGCATGATGTAGATGTCCACCAAACAGAAAACAACAGTCTGCAAAGCCCCAAGATAATAAGTGTCATATCAAAAGCCGAGCTTCCCAACAATTTCTTTCACTTTGAACCAAGAGGGAAGTCCTGAAAAAGATCTTAGGCCCCGTTTGTTTGCACGTTTGAGACGGCTTTTGCTTTTTGAAAAGCTGAAAAGCTAAAATCGTGCAGCCAAACGGGACAGCTTTATTCAGAATCGGAAACTGGATTCCTTTTAATTTTCCCCTCGAAATTTGTGTTTTGAAAAGCTCAAAAACAATGTTTTTTGTCAGAATCGATTTTTTGAATTGAAAAATAACTTTCTCTACCAACCATCAACTGCTTTCAAATATTGATTCCTGAATTAAAAAAAAGTATCTAAAATCATCTTAAAAAACAACTTTATTCCAAAAGCTACTTTTCAATCTGTGTTTCCAAACGGACCCTTAGACAGAAAAGATGCTAATGAGGCGACCAAATATCAAGTGAAGGAAAAAATGTCCATTTGGGTGTTTTGATGGTTGGGCACATCTCGCACTTGTCCTGCTGCTTTTGTTTGAGTTTATTTTTAGTTACTTGTAATGCTAATTGATCCTTCAAAACTTCTCATGAATCTGGAGATGAACAAAAAGCAAAGGAAAAACACGAGACCATTACCTTGCGAACATCAGCACTCGGGTTTCCAAACGCATCAAAAAGGGCAGGTAAAAATGATGGCAACTGAGTCATCAGTTCCTCCTGTGAAAGCCTCCCCACAAGCTGGGAAAAGAAACAAAGACCATAAGCATAAAAATAACAGCGGCCATTTAATGTTACACGAGTGATGACAAAAGAAAATCCATGTTTGAGCTCCGAAAAGATGAACAAAGCAGAATAGCTTGTCCAGACATTAATGTTGATAATGGGTGTTCAGTTGTCAGTTTTTCCCTGATATGTGGAAATCTTTGGGGAATACATGGAAACGATTCCAAAAAAAAAAAGGAATCATAAGAAGTACCTTAGTCAAAGAGTTGATGCACGTAACTAAGGTCTTCTCATCTTCAGACACCAACAAAGGTACAATAACCTGCAATGTTGAGTAAAGAGTCAATCTCATCAAATTACCAAATATTCAAGATTTAGCTTGTCAAATTAAATCAAAACTTCTGAAAGTAAGATATGCTTGAAATTCACATACAGTAAGACATCTGTATGGATCATACTGAGATAGCACAATAGTCAAGCAATGGTCTGCTTCATTTGAAACCTACAAAATGAAGTAAAAAGAGCAGAAACTATGTGCAATTAGTAAAAAAGAGCAAAAAAATTTAAGCATCAATTAATAAATGAAAACTACTACTTGAAAGACAATAATACCTTTGCAACCAAATCTCCTGTAGCATGAAGCAGCTTCTCAATGACAATTTCAACAGAATCTTCCATGGCATCTTTCTGGAACAATGGCACAAGATTATCAAAGCATTCATCAAAAGATAACAAAGGCCAAGACAGTCAAACCCATAAAACCAGAATATAATAACAAAATATCAAGCACCTGATTGTTCAGCATTTCGATGACCAAGGATAAAGCAAGTTCCCGAATGGAAGAATCAGGATCGTCGAAAATCTCAAGCACAGCAGTCAAAATCTGGTTGAAGTACTGCAAATTATCATTAATTTTCATCAGCAAACAAATACCTCAATCACAAGACTTTATTGACCAAATAAAATAGACAGGACTACACCATCCATAATTGTGCAGGAAGATTAGTCAAATAAACCAGTTACAGATTAAACCAAGCCACATATTGGGTGTAAGTCTAGCATTCCGGTCTCTAGATATCAAGGAAGAACTAAGGAAGAGGAGTTACCCCATAGTCCAAAAAGGTAAACAATATTGATTTTTTATGCATGCGTATTCACATGCGCGATAGCAGTTATATAATTCACATGTTATGTGTGGGGCATTATGGTAATATATCTCTTTTTTTTTTAATATTTATAGTTTGTACAAGGATCAATACCAACTATCAAGATTGACAATAATTAGCACTAGGCCATAGATAAAAAAAAATTCTTGATAAAGGGGCCATGGATAATTTTAATACGAAAAATTAATAGGAACAATAAACACCAATAGAATAGCCTTCCTTTAAACATCTCATTTAAAGATGTGAAAGGCAACCTTGTTCCCTCTTCATCCATAACAGGAGGTATTCAAAGAAAAATAAATGCAACTCAGAACATATCAACTTAAGACTATGCACCGACAATGTAGTGAAGGGCCTGCTAGTATCTTGATGATGAATTTCTTTGCACTAAAAAGAACAAAAAAGCATGGCACAATTATATGAGAGGGCTGGAGATGGAACAGACACGATATCAGTTCTTCTGTGAAAATGTTGAGATGCATGATGTGGAGATTGCTAGAAGATAAAAGTACAAATTCAATCCTAATAAGAAAATCATTCAAGAAAGCTGAATTTGTCAAGAAACTTAAATAACACACCTTTGTCCAAATTGAGTTATTATTAGTCCTAGACGTTTGGACCAGCTGTTGAAGCGCCTCACATTTGCTTGTGCTAGAATTTTCTTCGCTTAAATTACATATCTATAACGAAGAACAACCAAATGTCACCAAATAAGAATGAGATATATTTGAAATTTCCACTTAAAAAAGTGGCATTTTGCAAAGGAAATATCATAGCTCACCTGATGTAGAAGCAGAGGAATGCTAGATCCATCATCTAGAATAGAGTTGTTCTTATCATCAATAGAATTTTTAGGAGCATGTTCTGCATCCGCAACACCTTCCACAATGTGCCTTACCCCATTGGTACCTTGCCCATTAGCACCTACCGGTCCATTTATATCTAGGGATGGGTGCCTATAGAACTCGCCAAATCTACACTGCGATCAACTTTATCAGGCTGGATTACCCAGGAGTCCATATTCTCGGCTGCAGCATACTTTGAATCCTTGATTTTTAAGCTAGATAGAGTCTCAGTGTTTGATCCAGACTCAAAGCTTTGAAGAAAATGTTCTTGAGTTTCTTCAGAAGCAGCCACTCCCATGGAACTACTTATCTGAACTGATTCTTGCACAGAATTCCACTTCCTACTGCTGTCACTATCGATAGAACCGGCGGAGTACCTCCCCAGAAAGTGGTTTTTCTTTGATGATCCTATATAACCTTCCTCAGAAGATGTTCCAGCAACATCCGACTGGTCATAAAAAGATTTTGACCGTTGTCTATCTTTTTTATTCTGCAAAAAGTTCATGAGATCAACCTCTATACGTGGAGTATACTGCTTGAGAGCCCGTCTTAAAGAATTCTGTTCCTCAACTGATAGACTAAGAATAAAGTTCAAAACTGATGTGGAATCAAAATGGGAATAAACTGATATTATGCAAGAGATGGCAGCCTCCTTCAACTTTGTGTTTTTATCATTGACCAAAGGTGCTAACTTAGCAAGCCATAACTTTAGATAGCCACTATTATTATAAGTTTCAGAATTTGTTGAATGCTTGTTAAAGGAGTTAATAGCAAACTCGATAACAGCCAACTTTGCCTTTGGGGACCGCTGTTCATCCAGTGAGCGAAGCAATGCAGGAAGCAGGGAATCAATACCATAAGTTTTGCCAACAATATCCAAGGTTGTTGCACTAGGTTGCCTAACCAATTCCTTTGGATCAATTAAGCGAGAAAAAACATGAGGCAACGTCCTCTCAAGATAACTTTCAAACGGCTTTCTGCAAGCCGGGATGATTTCTGCGAGTGTTGAAAGAGCTGCCTGTGCAACTTTGTGGTGAGGATCATCCAAGTGTTGAAAAAACAGCTTCATGACCTTCTCAAAATTTTGAGAAACATCCTGAATACCCTTGGGACCTTGTTGCAGCAATTTTCGCAGATAATTGAAAGCGGTAACACGGGCCATCCAATCAGAATTTGGACTCAATCCTTCACTAAGGGCATCATTAAGAGACACTGGACCATTCAAAAGACCTGACAATTCACCCGCCATGAGTTGGCTATCATCAAAACTATTCCTACTATTTGCAGAAACCCTCCCTGTAACATTCTTCCTTAGAAGTGGCCTCTGGAAATTGGGAATAGTATTCTGTGAATCCCTAAAATTTGCATCCCTATAGGGAGTCTCCAAAAATTGTTTATCCATGTGCATATTTGGATATCGTCTGGTCGTCCTAATATCACTGTTTTCTTCAAGGAAACCTCCATCTTGAGGCCTTTCGGATCTTTTGGGCATGTAAGACAGTGACAGAGCAGACAAGGATTCTGATGTCAAATTATTCGAGTAAGAAAATTTACTAGGATTACTGGAAGCTTGAATCTGGGGAGTGATGAGGTCAGCTATAATTGATCCACCATTTCGCAAAGTACCTCTAGTTGTGGTGGTTGTCATTGAATCAGATGATACTGATTTCTGTAATGAAAACTGGTGGTTTGCAGCAGAAGCAGCTGCAGGAAATGGAGGATCACGTGCTGATGGAGGATCAACTCCTGCGCTAGGAGCAAGAGAAGAAAGATTTAGTTGTTCAGAATCACAATTACTGCTACAACCAGGAAGAGGGGATACTTATAATAAATCATGCATTGTGTACCTAGATCTAAGCTGGCTGAGCGTGCAATTGAAGAACCATGTCTGTCGCCTTTCAGCAAGCTTTCAATTGCTGAAACCTTCTGCTTACTAGAATGCAACATGCTCTCCAGAGTTCTTTCAGAACCCTTTCCAAGTGACTTGGTATGTGATGTCAAATAACTTCCAGAGGATATAGATGTCCCAGAAGAAATGCTGGCTGTCTTGTCCATTGCAACAATAGCGGAAGTTCCATACCCAGGTATATTCAATATAGGGGCATTCGAAGAAGCACGTGACAACTGAACTCCTCTCTCACGAAGAGAAGGAGAAGCATATCTCCTGTGTATTCCTCCATCTTCATCATTTATTATCTGCAAAAAAGTTCATCATGTTGGACACTAATATCCATATATCCAGGCAGAAGAAATTTCCCAACAATTTAGTGAAAATACCCTTTGTATGACAGGATCAAAGGATGAGAACAGCCGGCGGGAACGCTCTGGCCATGTTTTTGTAAACATCCGGTAGCAAGTTCTCGCAGTTGACCTTACCTGCAGAGCTTAATCAATAAAGAAGAAGTGAAAAAATTGCCTAATTATATATATATTATGGGATGGACCCTCAGATTCATTTGTTTGGCAGTGTCATTGTTTGGCAGAAGCATTCACTTGCATCACAATGAACAATAAACAACCAAACAAGAATTAAATGGAATGACTAAACCATGTCCAGCACTATAAAGCTAACCCCATAAACATTACACAGTTTCAGGATGGGATGAAAATTCAAATGGCCATCATGGGTATAGCATTAGCAAGTACCAGTTAGAGGTTACATTATAATCGTTTGGACATCATCATATTTCTCATGAAAACTTGCAGTCACACTGGAAAATCAAATAAAAATTTTAACAGATTGAAGTCCATCAAGCTTAATGTATTCTACAAGGAAATGAACAAGCACTTGCCTCACTCATTGCATCTCCGACACAGCACTTTATCAGGTCTTCATAGAGGTCAGCAGACCGCTGTATTTCTGGTGCATCAGCCCAGTACTCCAAAATCAAAAGTGCATACTCACAGCACCTGGAATTAGAAAAAAACCAAATAAGAATGCTCATAACGCATATGAAATTTACATCAGCTAGGCTTTTACCTAGCACGGAGCACTGCATTTCTATCATTCTTAGCACAATCAGCTATTCGAGGAAGTACACGAGCAACCTTGCAGTTCCGCAACATCTGTAAGAAACAAATAGTACAAAATCACTATACACAATAAACAAAAATCCATCCATTAAATAGAGCATGCCATTTGTTCATACCGTCTTGATGCAGTTATCTGCAGATTCAGCAATTACAAGCACAGTTATGACAACCAGTTTAAAAAGCACCTACAATAGTAGCTGAACAGTCAGTGTTGGCAATCGAAAAGGATTTAATCATTATATTTAGCTTAAATCGTTATTATTTTCATATATATAAAATATAAATAAAGTGTGACCCACCGGAATGAACATCTCAGCACATGCCTCAAAATCTCCCAGAAGTTCCTTTGATAATAAGTTCAAAAGATGGCAGGCCTATTGAAACAAAATTACGAATTACAACTCAATACTTGAGAGAAAAAAACAAATAATCGCAAAAAAAATGATATGATACAAACACAAGCCATATTTTACAGAGAAATTTAGACATTACAATCAACTTCAGATGTCGTATAAGTTCAAGTTCCATGATAACAATCTTAATCACCACAAGATAACAAAAAGAAAGAGCCAATAAAAATATAGCACACAATAAATTTTGCAACCAGTATGTAAGTCATCTACAGACAATCCACTCAAGCAAGCATGAAATGCGAACAAATTTCCTTAACAGAAACACATAACTAATTAAAAGATCCAATATGCTAAAAAAAATTAACCAAGGTGCAGAGTAGGTCAACAATGTGTTAACCATAACCTCTAGTTTGCCATGTGTATAATTTCATGGAGGTGTGCATGTAAATTAACATAGATCAACACAACCGCTGGAACCACACAACCACAGATATTAAACAGGAAAAATCACCGTGGTAATGAAGTATTCCAAAAGAGCTTTATCTAAAACTCAAGACACCCACCTAGATTATGAATGTAATGGTGTTTTTTTTCTGGAGAGCACCAAACGTAATTTATTAACAAAGCATTTGGGAGCACCGATAATGGATAAAAAATTTAAAATGTGCAGCTGTGATAATTATAATCCTTCATCTAAATCAAAATCAATTCCATTTTCACAACATATACATCAGAATTCAGGCATCATAAGCAAAGTTTCATCTTTGTCAAATTGTCGGGATGGATATCTTCGATTCTTAGTACAGCTTTCCATGGACAAACTACAAGTCTAGATATTATCCAGATAGTCTGTTGGTAATGATTTTATTTGTTGTGCATCAGAATTGTACTCCAGCAGATAAAAAAAACAATCAGAATCCATAACCTCAACTACAGAAAAATGTCTCCACAAGTTACAGAAGAATGACGATTTGGGGATTCTACTACAGCAGATCTGCATAGAAGTTTCACCAATTTACTCCAAGAAAACCAGAATATAATAGAAAATTGTCACCTGTTTTACAATGCTAGAGCGTCGATCAGATAGCTGATTGCTTAGGGGATTAATAAGTTGCTTCAAAAGTGAAGGAAACGATTGATAATCCGCAGCACCTAATAAAATAAGAAAGAATAGTTCAACAAATCCTGGAAAGCATTTATAGAAGTAACTAAAATCCCCCCGGTCCCCGAGTCAAGTAATTTTCAAAGAAATAATGAATTCCAAGACAAATCAGACAAGGAAACATAAGAATAGCAGATATTTTATTAAAAAAAGTGCAAATGCATTTGTTTGGACTACGGTGTCCCTTCCATATACATGGGCATAAACATTCACAAGCACGAGAAAAGTCATAGAACCGGAGATATATATATATATATAGTCGAGTGATTCGGTGCGGGAAAACGGCGGTGCGGGAAGCGACGTCGATCGTTCGATCGCGGATCCATCGCATCCAACGGTCGATGTGAATCGCACCTGACCGTCCGATGCGATGGACCCGTGATCGACGGCCCGTGATCGCTTCCCGCACCGCCGTTTTCCCGCACCGAATCACTTTCCTATATATATATATATAATGTAGCAATCATGCACAAGCTCCATTTCATCCAAAAAATGAATGCAAAAGCAAAAACTAATGATCTAAAAAGACAATGACGGTTTAAGCATGTAAACCAAATGCAATAGTTTCCCTCTATCCAAGAGTAAAATTTAGATTTTTTTTTCCCATCAAAATGATATATTAACAGAAGCAAAAAGAAGTAGCATTCCATTTACTGAGATCAAGGAAACAATATTAGAACAATATCAATTACAAACTCTATATTGTGATTCACTTCCACTCATCAAATCATGTACAATTTGCCCTTGACCAGGAAAAATAATGAAAATTGATTATGTTATATGCCAGGGTTCTAATTATTTACTGTTAAAGACCTGGTGAGATAAAGAAAATTGGAGAGCATGAAGAGAAGATGACAATAAGAGAGTTCACATTTCTTTCTCAATAATCATGAAAATCTTATATTAAACGAACAAAATCCAATCAGACCAATATGTAGATGCTAATATAATTTCCCATAGAAATACAATCATCTCCCACAAAATGCCAATAAAAAACTGCACTCCCTTAACACAAACCTCCAAATACAAGGCCTTCAATTCT
Source organism: Acorus calamus (assembly GCA_030737845.1). Classification (NCBI taxonomy): domain Eukaryota; kingdom Viridiplantae; phylum Streptophyta; class Magnoliopsida; order Acorales; family Acoraceae; genus Acorus; species Acorus calamus. Next base: position 32,240,037 of record CM060866.1, read on the forward strand.
TTGCATGGCAGCTATCCTGACAGACCAGTCTTTCTCTGGTACCAGAGTAGCAGAAATCTTCTCAAACTCCCTGATCAACTCCTTCTCAGAGTACACTTTAATTGGGTCAATAGGCTTCTCAGTAATGTCTCCATCCCCTATATAGCAGAAGAATGGATAACACAAGAACTTAGAATTTCTGATGTTATAAATAAGCATACAGGAGATATGCCAAAGAATATCCCACAGAAACAAGATGGACAATATGGAAGGGTCAGATAATGTTGTCTTCCTTTGCATTTTTTGAATAAAATGGTTTACACGATGATACAGGGATTGAGCACTAGAATTACAAATATCATAGAGGTGGTGTCACTCACCTCCCATGAGAGACGTTTCCCTTGAAAGACTTTTAGTCTTTGGACTGCTCTTTTTGTGATTTACAATAGATGCTTTTGGTTCGGTGATGAGATGGCCTCCTAGTCCATCTGATGAGCGAACTTTCGGTTCAATTTTCTCTAACCTAGCATTAATCTCTTTGACCTGCAGTTAGCAATCAAATTTGTGCGGATTAATTAACCGGATGATTAAGGCCAAGCTTCCTTTCTTCTCTAACACCACCACCCAAGGATATTTTAGAGAAAAATTGATCAACCAAGAGACTAACAGTATGACCAGCATAAGAATCTTTTAACTGTAAAAAAAAGGCAGCTTAAAAGGAAAGCATCTATTCCTCGATAATTACCATAAATGGAGGAAGTTGATGGCGTTGCAATTCATCACGAAACTGAGGTCCAACATGAGTGTACATCCCCTACAGAGGGTAAAAAAATCATTATTGATATGGTCCACTGAAGCTGAGGTATGAATTAGCAAGAGAAAAGCAACTTTTTGGAGACTCATTGCAAGTTATGTAATGAGTTCCAGAGTGGAATATGCATTCCCACATTCTATTCAAGGACAAACCCAAAACTTCCTACAAATTGATGCCTATATGTAAATTATATATAATCAAAATGATCTATCAATCAAATGAGCATTCATACCAGCACATTGTCCAATGCTTTGTGATCATCAAGGTAAACGACACATTGTTCCCTTTGACTGAGCTACCTGGGAGTATTTTCCATTTTTCCTATATGTATAAGCAGCAGGGAATAACATAGCGATTCAACACCCCCCCCCCCCCCCCAAAAAAAGAAAAAAAAATCACATGCATCATAGTATGTGAAGCAATTTCCCTCTTGAGACTTAATTCATGAGCCTGTTGTCACAAGGATTTTGAATTCAGTCAGTCACTTGAAAAAGGGGGAAAAAATACTGAAATCTTCTTATGCCCATATATATTGTTCTCCTAAAACAACCATGCTCTTTTATGCAATATTGCTCACAAGTCATAAATTTTGACCCCCAACAGACCCTTCAGTCTGTTGGGTGTTAGATTTTCTTCCTTCTGGGTGTTGATACATTCTGCGATAAGGGATTTAAGTTGATATCTTTTATTTTCTTTTTTTTAGAGATCCCTTGTGAATCAGCCACAAATAGTATCTACATTCCACAAAACATGCTCAAACAAAAACCCTTTCAGCTGGGTTTCGGATGATGTCCTAAGGTCACCCTGGATTTCTAGAACGCATCTAACATTGTTTTCTTTCTTGGATCCACATCACCATTTTTGTCCTACCACAAATAACTTCATGTGTTGCTTCTTACTGGTTAGTTTTATCATGCAACATGGCTATTCATATGTAACAAATCAATATCTTACATCAATTTCCTTCCAAAAAAAAAAAAATCTTACATCAATCTCCAGTATACTGTAATCGCGAAGGATAGAGGCAGGTCAACACTTCAGACAATTCTAATGCTACTAGAGTTTGGGAGCATCAATTACATGTATTACCATCTATGTGCCATAGATCCAAAGGGGTGTTTTCTTCTTTTTTTGTGGTATTCCCATTCTACTCAAACAAAAGCATCTTTTCAACATAGTTTCCCCCAAATAGCCTTCATATATGTTTGTGTTGGTAAATAGTTAAAATTTAAAACCCCAAAATCCAAAGCATTCCGAAATAAGTAACCCAGATAGCCACCACTTGAAACTTATGAAAGCTCGGAGAAAACGATAATGCCAATATGGTTAAAAAGCATGCAACAAGTTATGTGGAACCCAATACAATCTTCTCATCAAGGTTTAAACTATCAGGAACTTTTAAAATCATCATTGTCACTCACCTCAATGCAAGCAGCAGCAGCTTCTCTGACACCAGGATTTGTGTCATTCAATAATTGCAAAACCTGTAATATGCATGATTTTGATTAGCAAACTATATACACGCCTAAATGTGTTGGAATTTTTTTTTCAAACAAATTCTTTCAGAATAAGGCATACCGGTGGAAGTAGAATCCGCTGAAGTGGAAGCTCTGTTGATGCAAAAAGACCAATAGCGGAAGCCACAGTGCGTGCAAACTCTTCACGAATTCTCCAACTCCTGTGAGCCCAGGCATAACTTCCAGCTCTTTCAACAATAATGGTTGGCGAAGACACCTAAGTAAAATAGTCCTTAATATTGTAAAACCTTGTTTCCGTGATTCACAGTATTTACTTCACCATCACCAACTCTAATTACCCACACTAATTCATGAACTAAATACAAAGGGCTGCATTCTGTGTGCCTTCCAATGACACAAGGTTTGAGTGTAACTATACATCCCATATTTAAAATTGATTAGAAACTCTTGAAGCATGACCTCAAAAACAAATGTATTTAAAAATTCAGTATAGAAAAAAAAACCCTAATAATATCCCCCACCTTATCCTACTGATCATGCAGGAAGAAATTGTAAAGAATGAGTGATTCCAAATCCCTAAATCTCCAAATGAATCACTGCTACAATGATGTTGTATCATCCAAAACTCCAAAAAAAAAGTTCAAAGAAAATACGTTAAAAACAAATAATAAAAATTACTAGAACAAATCATGACTGATCTGCATCATCCAGTTACCAAATAAATAAAAAAGATCATTTAAGAAAAAAATAGTTTAAAGAAAATTTATTAAAAACATATAATAAAAACTGCTGGAACAATCATAACTGATCCGCATCATCTAGTTACCGAATGAATAAAAAAGATCATTAAAAGAACTGCAAAAAAACTGAGAACTTCCATATCCCATTACCAGCTTGGAAAAGACTGAACGAACAAAAAAATAATCTACTTGCAACCAATTATTAAATTGATCATGATACATGTACAAGTGACAATGCTGATAAAGCAAGAAAAGGTGATGATGAGTAATGACAACAAACCAAACCACTCGAGATCCCTTAAAATCCAAATTTACACACCATCTCGAAACCCCAACTATCATTCACACCGATACAAAAGAAAAAGGGAAAATTCCAAGTTACCTATGCCCACATAACTTCTACTTCAACCAAATATCAAATCACCCAAAAATTCCTATTTTTTCCCCTCAGTCCAGCCCTGGAATCTGGATAGGTCAGACATCAATCATCAACTAGAATTCAGTAAAGAAGGGCCACAATTCCACTAAACTTTAGACAAAAATTTCTTAAATTTTCAACCTTTTCACTTAAACGAGCCTAGACAACCAATTTTCAGTTTTTTTTTCCACAACTCCACTAGATTTTCTACAAGAATTCCAAAATCTCCAAATTTTCTCTCAAACCGCCAAAAGAACCCATTTTCACTCAAACTTCAAAGATCGTCGGCACAAGCGCACAACATTGCCAGATTTTCACAACATTGCCAGATGCTCTCTCTCTCTCTCTCTATTTCTTACCTCCATGAGAGTGAGAAGCAACCGCTTGGCGGCGTCCCTGACGGGCTGCTTGGCGTCCCCGAGCCTCTCCACGGCGGCAGGGACGAGCGCATTGAAATGGAGCTTCAGGTCCTCCCCGGGGAGCACGGCGACCGAGGCAAGCACCTGCAGCGCCCCCTGCGAGACCCGGAAGTTTCCGTCCTTGAGGAGATCCATGCAGCAATCGACGAGCGCCGTGACCTCCGCCGACGTGAGCGGCTTCCTCCACGTCTCCAGGAGCTCGTGCAGCCTCTCCACCCCCGCCATTCTCTCCTTCGTGTCCTTCGCCCGCGCCATCTCCAGTGCCTCCTCCATGTTTTTTTGGGGGACTTCTTCTTGGGGATTAGGGTTTGGATCTGATCAGATCTAACGGGGAAGATACAGAGAGAGAGAGAGAGAGACTGAGAGAGAGAAGGGTCGGTAACTTTAATGAAAGAGTTCACTAGATCGACGGACGGATGTGATCGAATGCCACTGGTATCTTGAGAATTCGCAGTTGGTGCCATTGTTTTATTTAGGAAAAAATCCACACAACCCTTAAAAACATATATAAATCTAAATAACTCATGAATAAATTTTTTATTAATAGGTGATGAATATTTACGAGTATTTTATTTAGTTAACTCTGACTAAAAATACAATGTACTAAAAAATCACTACAACCGCTACAGTGTGTTAAAATGTGAAAAATCATATATAAATAACGATTTTACTCTCTTTGGATATATTATAAATCCCTATTCAGAGGGATAAAATTGTCATTTATAGAAAAAAATTTACATTTTTAACATAATGTAGAGTTTTTTTGATATACGGTATTTTCTAACAGGGTTAACCAAACATAATATTTACAAAATATTCATCATCTGTAAACGTAAAATTTATTCAGGTGACTATTTTGATTTACTAGATTTTTTAGGGGGTTATATGGATTTAAAAAAAAACAGGGGGTTATATGGATTTCAATCAGTTTATAGGCGTTACATGGATTTCCCCCTTTTTAATATATACTAATCAATTAATATATAAAAAATAGCAAGTTTATATTTTGTATAATAAAATATATATTAAGGTATGTATTGTGTTACCTGATTCCATGCATTGTTTTAATAATGTTAGATTGAGTGTACCAAAACACTTAAATTAATTTTGTTGTTTTTGGAGTGAATACAAACATTTTTATCAAAAAAAAAATTAAGATTATTATGTCGACAATGTTCATCATTAAATTTTCTTCTCCACTAAAAATCAAATATTTATTTCAATTTTTTGTGTATATAAAATATTAAATTTAATAGCTCAATCGGTGACAATAAAATTTACATTCATGAGATCATATACTCATTTGAGTAAAAATCTGAACCCCATGATTCATGTGTAAAGAAGAGATATTTGTACGACAAAATGTAGTTTGTTTAATGTAATATTTATTTAAATATAAATGTCTAATAGTTCATGAATCATGATTAATTGTTCAAGAAGATAGTAGAATATAAATTGTTTTATAATGTTTTCTTGATCTTAAATAAATGATGGAGAAACTAAAGTACCTAAAAATCTGATTGAAAGTGACTTGAAATTTGAGACCATTTGGAGGTCCAAAGCATTTGACCATCTTAGGGTAGGTGGCAAGTTATAATCCAAGCATTGCATGCCAAACATCGTGTCCGACAATATAACTTTTTTATATAATTAGCAGAGGTAGACTGCCACCACGCATTACAGATATAAATAGAAAGGAACACATTATGAAACAGGATAATGTTACGTACATATAAACACAAACAAGCCAATGAAGCAATTGATGTAATAAATAAAGAGTGTTCTTATACAGTATTAATTCCCTAACTGAAACATATAAATTTTTTTCATATAAATATGTACTGATGAGATTTATATCAGAACATGTCTGAATGAACGATATATGCTTATCAAAATGCATTAATAAGAGTTCTACTAATTATTTTTTAGATAGTGAAATATTTTTTTACTCTTTGATGAATAAGTGTCGTCCATCTAGAGTCATCATTATAAATTCATATCAAAAAAATTCTTAAACATATATTTATCTTTATCGATAACAATTTCTTATAATAAATGTACTAATGTAATTCATTGTAACATGTGTTTTATATCTCATTAGACAAGATATGTTATTTTCTAAAATTTAAAACAAGTGTAAATTGAAATTGAAATTGAAATCGAAAAAGAATGGTACGGTTATCCATAATAAATAACACGTGTTTGAAGGGTAAGAAAAAGTGATGATCTGTCTCTGACCCTTGTCAAAAGATGTCTCTAAAGCCACAATCAAGCTGTAGTGTTTCTGACTGCACTTTTTTGGGGGTGACGTTAGACATTGCTATCTGTCAATAATGGGGGAGCCCTTTGTCGGTTGCTATATCTATCATACATAATCCATTTTTCAGTTCATCTGAGGTATACACTTGCAGCTGTTTCTGAATACAGAATATGATTTATTATTAAATATATGATTATTCAACATAAGTAAGTATAAATAAAGATAAATTGATTTTGTGTTTGGTTATATTTTGAATTATTCTCATTGGTAAACGTAAAAATAAATGTTTTGTTGTTTGGATAAAATGTGAATAAAATATGAATAAAAATTTATAGAAGGTAAAAAGGTAATTATGATTGATTTGACAGGTGATTTATATAAGAGGTGGATTTATAAGAGATGGTGACAGTGCATTTGACAGTGAGACCACATATTCTTTGATGTGGAATAACCTAGGATAACTTTTATTCTAAGGATTGATTGGAATCCATATACCACTTTATACTAATTTATTCTAACATAATTTATCTGAGATTATCCGAGCTTTCCAAACACAACAAAATTTCTATCCGGGGTTATCCGGGGTTTATTCTCATTCCAAACATGGGTTTGGAGTTCCATTTGGGTAGCAATATAAGCTATTTTAGGATAGAAAACTATTCCGATATAGGTAAATAATACACACTTTGTGTTTGGTTATATTCTTAGTTATTATCATTGAAAAATGTAATAATAAAGTTTTTGTTGTTTAAATTGGTAATGAATAAGTTATGGATAAAAAATGAAAAAGATGTGATAAAGATTTATAAAAATGTAAAAAATTAGTTTGACATGTGAGTTAATAAATGTGATGATAAATAATTTAATATGTAAACTCCATTTATACTAGTGGAATAGATTGAGTGAAATAACACAATTCCAGGAGAACCTGAAATACGAATAACAGTTTATTCTCATCTATTATGACATAACTATACCCCTTTATTCATTGCAAACAAATAACTTTTTATTCTCCTTTATTCCTTTCTATTCCTCCGGCTAAAGGTCAACATGTTCACATGGAAAATCTTTGGGATTCAAAGAATGGGGTAGTGCACCGACCTCTTACCCTGCTCCTGAGTTTGATCGCAAACCTCTTGTGATCACTCGATCTCTATGTTCTTTTCTTCTTATCTCTGATTATTCTCCCTGTTCTCTATCTTTTCATAACAATTGTAACTCTTTTGCATAGTTATAAAAGGTCTATCATTCTCTGAAAAATTAAATTAATAGCTTCTTAAAAATCTAACAAAAAAGTGCTTCACAAAAATTACTTTTAAAAACTACTTTAAATGGAAAGTTATTTTTCGCCCTTGTTTCCAAAATAAGCCTACCTTCCGTAGATTAATATTGATGTTTGCAAGTTCTAAATTTACAAGGACAATTACGGTAATTGATCAACTGTTTTGTCTTTTTCTTATTCTATCATTATGCTCATATGTCATACACATGATAATATCTAATAGGGGTAAATTTTCATACAACTAATGAACATATAAGTCAAGCCCAAACCCATCACTAAAGAGTGACCACCCACCACTTTCTTTTTCTTCTGGTAGGTAGATATTTGTTTTTATTTTCCCCCTGTCAAGCTGAAATAAGGCTCAAACTCAAGACTCCTTGATAAAGAGAGGGATACATCTATCAGTCTGTCAAGAGCTGGTTTAAGAAGCTCGCTTTTCAAAAGCAGAAGCTGAAATTGTTTTAAAACATGTACTAGCATTTGATGGTGGCCTGTCTTTCTTCGCACAATGTATTCAAACAATCCAGATCTCTGCAATTGATAGTTATGCTGAAAACACTAACAATGGAGTTCAATGAAAACACGATCAAACAAATGCGTAAATAGGTATACTGAAATATGTATGAGAAAATTAAATAGAATCAACAAGAACACACAATAAATTGATCTTGTTTAAACCAAACAATCCACTGGTATTGGAAAGGAATGATTACACGCATTGGATGCAATAATTTATCACAAAAAACATTCCTTCTGTAGCAAACAACTTTAATGAAAGAGAACCTGACAGTACTCACCAACCACAGTGGAATGATTATCTTGCACTAATGTTTGGCATCACTAACTTAACTTTTATAATATTCCCACTACCAATAATTTATGGACCACTTTGATTCTATACACACACGCACACAATCATAATACTGATGGAAAACAGTATGAAATGACTTATCAAATTAATACAATCTTTTGGGATGCCAAACAAACACCATTTCTCTTGGGATGTGCTCTTGATTGATAGAGTGACTTATCCGTTGAACTTGCCTATTTGTTAATTCTCCCATTTTTTGCTGTCCAACAAACCACAACAAATAGAGTAAATAACATCAGGTTTCAGCCCCCTTCCCCCACCACACTTTGCATTCTAACTTTTCTTTTCTTTGCATTTATAAATATAATATTCTCATTTAGATTCACTTGAAGAAAAAACAAGGCATGCAAAATTAGAAAATTAACATTACTATAATCACAATCTTAAAAAAAATATGTATTATTAAGCACTGCCTAGGCTCACTTGGCCACCTAGATAACAATGCTCTCACTTCGCCTCAACCTAAGATGATCACAAGAGCCCCATTATAGTGGTAGAACTAATTCATGAACTTTAGAAGGCACACGGTAGAACTTGCATAGCTTCACTGACCAAAATGATTTAAGATTTTCCCTACAGTTCATTGGACATTTGTGTACATATACAGGTTTGATCCATGTACTCTATACTATTAAATAAAGTCAAGACTGATTTATGCAAATCTATACTGTTAAAAATCAGGCACGAAACAAGAAAAGAAAACCAATTTGACACGTGAAATTCGTTTCATGTGTAATAAAACAAGCCTGCACTTAACCTGGTAAAGGTCCACATTCTTCAGGATCATGATCATAAGGTGCAGCCGTGGTATGTATGGATGGAAAGACTACAATAGGTTTGCCATGAGAATGGACTCCATGATCTCGGACAAGTTTGTCGCACAACAACATGAAAAATTCCCCGTCAAGTCCAATTGCTCCAATCTGCCTGCATTCATTTTAATTCTACTACTATTAGCACAAGTGATTGTGTAGAATGCATAATATGTAATTTTATTGACTTAGTGTTACATTGGCAATTGAACAAACCTCTTGACTGCTTCAATGCAGCACATAAAACTACCAGTGATTCAGGAGGCATAAAATTGGATGCTGCGTTAATCCTTACAAGTTCCGGAGCTCTCAAAAGGATTTTGGCAATGAAATTTGCGGTTTCCAACCCACCACGATTGCCGCTGTAAAAAGAATGGTTGCAATTTAAGGCCAGAGTTGATAAGGCGTGCAGACAGATTTGTCCAGGTGTCATTTCCCCAACCAACTAGAGAGAGAGCAAGTAATCAGTTTCCAACCTTATGTCTATATCACAGAGTGCAAGCATTTCTGGCAGTTCTTCCTCAAGCTCCAAGAAGGCAGACGGGCCCAGGCCAGTGTCTCCAATATTAAGCACTCTAACACGTGAAATTCCCAGGAATTTAGCCAATGGTTCTGCCACATGGCTGCAATAAATAGGACATGAGCAGACATACTTCTGAAAGTAGCAAATGCAATATACCAATAGATTACATAACAAGAAGAAATGCTTGCCTGCCAAGGTCATTATCAGCAATAGACAGAGTGTTCAATGGTTCCTGCATGGTTGAAAGTATTTCCAAAAGTTCAATTACCCCCTTAGAGGAAAGGCTACAGCTTTCCATCTTTATATCAATGAGGGGGAACTTCATTTGTAAACCTTGGACAAAATATGGGGTCAAACTCCTGCATGAATTCAATTGTCACTAGTCAGCAACTCAAAATACATCAAACCTTTTGTAAGCAAATGTTCTCATGCAATTTCCATATAGCTCAGCAACCACTCCAAAGATGATAGAAGGTCAATGACCTGCTAGGAGGTGGTTAATCTTCAGGTGATCTAATAGATCATGCAAAGCCCCAAAAGTAACATCTAACATGCAGTTCAAATGCAAGCAGCATAAGTCCAGATTTACAGTCTAGAAGTATCCTTCAATTGTTGATTAAGAAAACCAAGAAATTTAAAATCATACCTGATCCCCTCATCACCAATTGGATTGTCACTAATATCCAGGCTATGCAAGTCAGGCATATGAACAAGAGCCCACGCAAGATCTTCTACATCATATCCACCAAGATTGTTCCCTCTGAGGGTAAAGAAGAATGATGAAATTTGTGTGAGTTTTGCTCAAAAGCACAATTACAACAAGTATAGCAAAGAGTTGAAAATGATGTGACAGGACAATACCTCAAACTAAGAACACGTTATGAACTCAAGGACACGCATACACTCAATGAAGATGGGGAACAACTTGCAAGTTTCCCCCTTAACTTAGAAAAACAACCTGAAACCTGTAAATATGGTTTATTGTATCTTTCATTTTGCTTAAGTAAAATAAGGAAACCCTGATGCATTACTCACATTGTTATCGCATATCTCTAAAGTAGATAGACTACTAAAATCAAGAAATGTATCAAAAAGAATTTCTGCGAATTGGGATCCAAGATGACAACCAGAAATTGTTAGTTCATGCAGAGACCTGGCATGCCATCAACAAATTAAAAACCTTACATCAGGCAATGTTCCATTGAAAAAAGAAACACCGTACTAAGGATTACAAGCAAATTTAAGAAAAATGTTCTCTTGGCAGATTAGCTATGCATTAGGATTTCATTAAACAAGTTCTGTCAACGGATTTCTGTGAACTGTCCCGTACACCACGTTGCCAAACGTAACTTTCTACAAAAATTGCATCTCAAGGATTTAATTAAATCATCAATATTTGTAAATGCAAATATGTATCTGATATATTAGTCCGCTACAAAGAGTTCTCAACTTCCACATAGAATTCTTGCATAAGCTCAACGAAACAGTAAATAAAGAATAAAAAAAAAACCAGAGACGCCGACAGACCAACCTAGATTCTGGACTAGCCTCGGTAATGAAATGAGAGTGAGGGTCATTTGACTGGATATAACATCCCATAAAACACATGATGTGTGTAATTTTCAAGGGAAATTTTTCCTATCATGGAACACTTAAAAAATGATGTACTTTCATTCCCTATTGTGGAATTTGAGTAAGAGGAAGCGTGAGGAAATAAATTAAACATCATGTCGCCTTTAACCAAAATATTCTTCTCATTTGCCCATCTTTGAAGCAAAAACAATAACACAATAAGAATTGAATTTCAATTCTCAGTTTCACATTTTCCCATGGCATACCCCAATACATCTTAAACATCTCAATTTAACACAGAAAGATGCTAGGACATGTTTTCAATGTTTTCTTTAGCTTTATTAGTACTTTCAATTATGGAAAGGCAAATGTAAAGTGAATTTATTTGCTATAAAAATTTTATGAAAATGTAATTAACTGTTTTTTGTTGTAAATATGAAATGCATGAGAAAGTTGTCAGTGTCACAGTCTCTAACAGTGTACACAAATAAAGAAATTGCTGATGAGTCACTAGATATACCTTGCAGAGGAGAGGAATGATAAAAGACCAGGAGGACAAACAGAAGGTTGCTTGCTTTCAGACATGTTTGAAGATTTGATTGATAGACTCCGTATACCATGTAAATTTATTTCCTTTGAGTACAAACAATAAAAAATTTGATCTAAAATCTTTGGAGGAAGCCAACAGTAAATGAACAGGATAGATAACAATGTCGCCCTGTTCCGCATTAAAAGCTCACAAACTCCATCAACCTGTCAATGATAACTATAGCTCAGCAACTTGGACTATCGCTAACATCAGTGCAGTATAAAAAGGACATATTTTCAAGTACTCTAGTACATTTATAGAAACAGAAACTCCGATTAACGCACAAGAAAGGCATGCATTTTCCGGCAACCTGTATCACGCACTAAAGGATAGGCGTTTAGCGACCCAAGTGTGCACTCTACGCGTTCAGTTGATCACATGATGTATTTTAATATTCATCATGAATGCAGAGAAATGTAAGTTCTGAAACATAAACAGATGGGCTGAGAAAACTAAACGCTAAGCATCTTATCATGCTCAGCAGAATATGCATGCTAAATTATGCAGCAAGTATCCTGATCCAGATTCATAGGAATGATGTATGCTTAAATGTGGGAGAGAATAACACACATGAGTTTTGGACTTCACTCCTCGAAAAATAATACTTTGCAGCTTGCTGTCCCTCAGTAGATCCTGTGAAATAAATTTCATTGAGGAAGTGCAAAAATACAATGCGCACACACACAAAAAAGCACTAAACTTCTGTCTTCTGAGATTTACGTAATTTTATTATAATTCCAAATTTAACATTGGGACACTGGCCTGTTTCCAATGGTTTAGTGTTGCATTTATGAATCCTAACAAGCTATGGACTACTACCTTCAGGGAAATTGTTTAATGTGCAGACTTCTTCATGACCGCTTCTACAATAAATTGATTGAATCTGCCATACCCCTTTATTTGATATATTATATCAAATGACAAGTAAAATTATAATGTTTTACATTCTTCCAATCGATAGCCTAATAGATATACTACAGGTAGAATTTTGATCAGGTCAAATGGGAACACTATTCTAAAATCTGATCCTAGTTCGCATGCCAAATACACCATTTTGGTTGCCTCTAAAGTTGGCTTTTTTTGATAACCAAACATACAATCCAATTTCCTTTATCCACTAGTAATAAAGTATGTGCATTGAAGAATGAAACATCTTTCACATTGAGTAGATTGAACTTTGAAGATATTATTCATTCTATTTCGATTCCTAACATTCTAAAAAGCATTATTTCATACACTTGCCAAGTCAATCAACCAGGTTATCAAGATGTTCATATTAGAAGGGAAACCACTAAAATATTTAAAATTGGAAATCTAGTACCCTTTCTAATTCATGTCATCAACTCATCATCTAGATTCTAGAGGTACAAAATCCCATTTATAAAAATATTTAAACCAGAAAAAACCACTCTATGCCGAATGATCCTATACTATATTTTAAAAATCTCTTTTACTTGTGAGTCATGACTCTAGTTGGCAATAACCTGAATACTTATTCCCCTCGAGGCGGACAAAATAATACTTACACATGTTTCTTGAGTACAGAATACATTTTGAAGCCTAAGACATCTGCATCAAAAGTAGACACATCAATATTCATAGTTAATCGGTATTAGAAATAAATAGTCTGACTAAATTGTAATGGGATAAGATCAAATCTCAACTAAATGATTTAGTTAACAAACTCTGTTGAGATTTGTATCTGTCCAAATTTAGTTATTTGAGTATATAAATAGATCTCATGTAATCTCTTTATCAAATGAAAAAAAAGAAAGATGAAGTCTCCTTTCTCTCTGCATTATCTTTTATTTTATTTTAGATTTTCATAGTATTTCGTTTGGTTCTCAAAATTTTCTGTAGGAATCTCTGCAAACCATTCCGCAGGAATCTTTTAGTTTATTTGGGCACTATTTGCCTGATCGCTGGGTTTAAAACTTTCAACTGTTTGGTTGTGCATGCAAACGCAGCTTTCTGTATCATAGCCATATCAGATTTTGAGATTTTGATATGTTCAATAAAATGTTTTTACATTTCTTTATGAAGGCTCCTCTTATTTATTCAAGCCCAATTGTCTTTTTAAATTATATATAGTAAAGTGTTTATTGAGAGAGATTTTTATTGAACCACCGACTCTGACAAACTCAAGATGAGCGGGAGCAAAGTGAATAAAACGATGACTATCAACTCACACAATCGAGTTCTTTAATGATGAAGACTAATAGGGTTTTGTTTATATGTAACAACACATTATTCTATTAATAGAACATATGATTGCAGGAGGGTATTAGAAATAAAAAGTATGACTAAATTGTAATGGGATAAGATCAAATCTCAACGGAATAATTTAGTTAACGAACTCTGTTGAGATTTGTATCTATCCAAATTTAGTTATTTGAGTCTATAAATATATCTCATGTAATCTCTTTATCAAATGAATAAAAACAAAGATGTAGTCTCTCGTATATTTATGTTTCTCTCCTTTCTCTCTACATTATCTTTTATTTCATTTTAGATTTTAGATTTCCAACAATCAGTACTGCACATAATTTTTCAACAGCTTAAATTTAAAGAGCATTGTGACTTGAATACTGCATGAGATACCCAGATAAATTGAAGAGGTTGAATAACTACTTGTGATATTAGCTATGTTCAGCTAATTTAAAAACATTTACTCCCAAAAAAATGATATATTTTGCAAAGAGACATTGTAAAAATACTGAAAATATAATGAATGAAGTCATGGATCAACACCACATGTAAAACCCAGAGGATAAATACCTGGCATAACACCCAAACTTTTCGCAATGGTGAGATAATTTATAGTAGTCACAAATATTATGATCTACGCCGATGCTGTAACCAATATGTTCCAAAATGGAATTTTTGGAATCTGCAATTTTTTTGTTAAAATGAGGAAAAAAATATTTCTTCAAGCTCACATAACAGAAAGGAAAATAACCACTATGAGACACACATGCTGGCTATTTTAAAGGGGCCCGGAATTGTCAAAGAAGTTAAAATAAAGCATGACAAAAATACATCTATGCTCTGTTACTATTCCCATGCATCAAATTAATAGTTGCCAGTGCATCTCATAGTTGTGTGCACTGCAGGTAGATGAATTTGGTGCATCTCCCAACATCAGTTAATAAATTCTGAATTTTCCAACAAAAATATTATGTTGAATTTAGTTCCAAACAGTTAATAAACGGAAACTAACAACCTGAATTTTCTAACAGAAATAAATTATTGATAATAGATTGCACTGGTTTTTGCAAAATATTATCCAGCACAGAAGCCGAGTTGAATCTCACAAATAGACGAAGACGTCTCTTGGTCGAGGATGGTTACATGTCCTAAAAGTTCGGAGTGTTATTCAAATGTCAGAGGAAATAGATATTTTGTTCGTCAACGGAAATTTCCTCTGCTTCTAACAAACAGTATAAGGCACCTTGAGTTTGAGCATGGGTGTTAGATTATATTTGTATTTTATTTTAATAAACATGTATTATGTACCATTATATAAAGGGCTTTCATCAGAAATAAATTATTGTCCCTCTATAATACACAACAGTAAAAGAGCGAAAAGTTGTTTAAACAATGACAAAAATCTTCATTAAAGATTAAAATTTTATCCAAAGAATGTAAAGCACCAATCAGTGAAGACAAAATAAAGTTGAAGGGTATTTCACTCAACTATATTGCACAATTATCCATAGGTTAACAAGATTAGATAACCATTTATTGAAATAAATTATTTTTTCAGGCTAAACACATGCCTTTCTCGGACATGACCAGTCAAATCCTTATTTTTATCAGTTTAAAAACAAAGTTTTCTTTCAGATTGATTAAATAGTACTTTTTCCCCACAAAAGCATATCCCAAATATATGCCAATAGCATTACTAATCTGTTTCTACCCTCAGCCTGAGACATACCAATGTCCATATCAAGATAATTTTTTGGAATGCATGGTATAAGGACAGGGTGTGTGTAACAAAGAACTCTTGTATTCTTGTATCAGAAATTTCAGCAAGTGGAATCCTTATTGATTTGACAGACATTGAATAAACCAAATAAGATACACCATGCTGAATATTTGAGTAAGGGATGTCACTCTGATGAACTCCCATGTCAGTGTCAGGATGTCATGTCTTTCATGAAGCAGAGCTTCTCGACTATAACTGCAGCAATTTAGTATAAGTGAAAGATCCACCATCTACCACTAGCTCTCCATACGCAGTGGGCACCCTCCGTGTCCATAATCATCCAAAATAGTCTTGCGATTCACCTCTCAAGTACTTATTCTTTTAATTCGACGTCAGACAGGCATCATGCTCTACATGTTTCACACTTTCGGTATGTTACTGCCTCATACTTCGTGAGTTCCAGAAACCGTTGTAGTTTGCATGCCACAATCAGGGTGATCCACACAGCACGTAGGATGTGGTGTGTTTCCAGGGCATAGGCTGTGAGCAGATCTCTTTGGGCTGTCATTACCTACTCCATTACCTACATATACTTAAATACTCGTAATCTCAGACCATATGAATTGAATGTAGAAATTATTAAATGATAGAAACATCCAAATTCCAATACATCATCTGATGTAATATGCCAACCTATTACATGGACATTAGTAAGAGTCTGCCTTCATATGGACTGAAGAATGGTTCGAACCAACAAAAAGAGAATGACATGAGCAAGTTATCATACAATGCATATTTTCACATCAACAAGTAGGTCTCCTTTTCCGACTAACAGTGCACAAGAAAAACCAGAAAGAAAACAACAATAATCAAAGAGGTGTTTGCAGACACTGAGAAGTGAGAAGTCTTAAGAGAAACAACTGCTAAGAGAGTTTGAAAAACCTAAACAGATTTACATCATCCACATTACCATCCTTCTGCATAATTACCTTTGATGCAACATGTATATCTTCTGACAGTTAAATGACTAATTTATTTACTTTGAATTTGTTATACAATCAAGAAACTAAGAAATGTCCGCCCTTACATAGTTGTTTGGGCCTTGATTTGGAGACCACACTGAGAATAAATTAGAAAATCACTGTAGATTTGCATGCCTAGAAATTAAACCATCTTCCAAGGATATATGCATACATTAATTGTAAATTTCTAATTTGCTCAAAATTAGAGATAAATGGCATGCTTCCAAACCAAAGAAGATGAGCAACAAAAATGTAAATGGAAAATAAAAATACTGAACCTGAAAGGTTTATTCCTGATATGTGCCCATCAAAAGAAGGAAGCAAAGCTCTCTCGGCAGCTTCATCAAAATAACTGCCTTTCAGAAGAAAACTCTTATATTATTTGTCATGGGTCTATGACTCTATGGCATGTTTTGAATCAATATCACATTGCAGTTACCCTGAAGCCTGTAATTAATTAGTAAAGGAACATACGTCTGTAGGTGTGTTCCCCAATACATCTGATGCCAATCACCACCATAAAACATCAGTTCGCTCTTTGAAGCTCCATCTTGTTGGGTTCTATGATCAGTTTGCATGATCCCTTTAAATTTTTCAGGCCATCGTGTCTCAAATAACATCTTCCACGTTGTACCGAAGTCATTGACCTGGAAATGAAAATTATTTTTTGTTTAAAAATAAATAGAAAAAGTATAGTAAGAATTTCAGAAATTATTTTGTATAGAATAATCCTAACAACCTTCCACGTTTTCTCCCGTCTTTGATTCCCATAGGTATTAATCCATCCTTAGCGCTTCCATTACATGATCTGTCATGAAAGAACACATGACCACAAATCTAACTGTATGAATCCAGACAAGGAAAAGTTCCTCCATATTTTCATCTCAACACAGTTTTCAGAAGCATATTCACATCGAGTACAGTTATTCGAATGTTATACAGCATCAATTCTCAGTCGCTAGAAATGTGATGCCACACTCACTCACCAGTCACCGCAACTTGGGCTATGTTTGGAAACAATCATCAAATACTGATTTCAAAAACAGATTTTTTCACAAGCAAATGTCAATGCTATAAGCTGAAACTAATTTTTTCTTTTTTGGAAGAATTGATTCTGCAAGAGAATATATGTTCAAAAAACTGGTTCCGACTTCCAAACGGGTCCATGGAAAAACTAACATTGACAAAAATAAATCTATGTGAGGTAATTAATATAGAAAAATAGTTATAATAGACTACTAAATCATATATATGTTGGAGACAGGCATAATGCAGTTATGCGAACAACTCGATTAGGATTCATGAATTTATAACCGCAGTACAATATACAGCCATTCATTACCTTAAAATGAAGAGAAATAACATGAAGAGTGAATCAAGATTCAAAAAAAAAAATCCAATCAAGAAAGCATGAAATGAAGAGTCGACTAACGCTAGGTGCAGGTTCTCCAGTGCCAGTGGGGGTGAACCCGCGATCAGAACATCGAGTATGTCTGAAGGAAGTTCCAGTACGTCTTCCAGATCACAATCTCCTGGAGACGAGTGATTTAGGGTTTTAATAGAGGATTATAAACAGAACTATTACGAGAGAGAGAGAGAGAGAGAGAGAGAGAGATGTACCGCGTATGATTTCATGAGTGATCGCCTTCACGCATAAGGAGAGCAGAGAAGGAACGTCCGCCATTGATGGATGTTGTGAATTTCAGACTGCGAGGGCACACTCACAGAGACGGTGATGACCTGTCGAAAGTTGGGTTGGGCTTTTAAATATCAAGTTTGACCGGTCACGGCCCAATATCGGGATCTGAGAGGGGGCTCAACGGTCAAATCTCCCGCTCTTAATTTAGACCATTTGGGTACTACTTTGTAAATCTACGTGAATTAATTAAAATGTCTTATTAGTAAAAATTAAATTATTTGTCTTGAATATAAAAAATTAAAGTCCGTTGTTTCAAATGTCTCTTGGTTTGTCTTGAATACTTGGCCTTAAATCAAAGAGCCCCCCTCCCTAAAAAGGGTTCTAAAATTTGGTTTTTTTATATATTAAATGTTTTGACATAAATTTAATTTTTTTAAAATTTAAACATATCTATTCATCTATTTAATTTTTTAAAATCTTATCCATATTTTTTATTCTATTTTATGATTTATTTGTCTATTTATAAAAAATAATTTTTTTAACAACAAATCTTGATTTAATCTTTTTACCTAAAAAGAAAAAAAAAGTTTTCCTCTTTGATTTGATTTCCAAATTTTGCTTTCTTTTTTGTGGTTTTGTTTTGTTTTTTTAATTATTTTTTTTGAAACATAAGTTTTTTAAATTTAATATTTGTTTTAACCTTGTAGAAAATGTTTTTTTACATTCAATTTTTTTTAATATAAGTTGCCATTGGGGCCCTATTTTATAGTTGATCTAAATTATCGGGGCCGGCCCTGATCCAATAAAAGACATGATATAGATATAAACTTGATCCGAAAGGCCCAACAATCAAAACGGGTTGGTTGCAACCCAACACTCATAACCCAACCCAACCCAAAACAGTGTATGATTTTTTTTGTTTATGATCTAAACCAACACCCATAACACAACCCAACATTTATAACTAAAATCTGAATATCTTTTTAATAATAATTTAAAATTAGAAATGTTACACTTGGTTTATTTTATAGTCCAAAACGCAGACTACACATGTTTTATTTTTTTAAAAAATCATATACATCATTTAATGGAGTATATACTTTTATAAAATGTGAAGTACATATTTTAATAAATTGAATGATATCATTAATGGAAAATGTGAAAAATTTTCAACAAGATATATATCTCGATACAATGAGTAAATGAGCTATGAGGTATATAAGAATGTATTTATGACTATATAAATGATTGAGTATAACAGAACTATTTAAAATTTTAAACATTTGAACATTACCATAGCTATCACATAAGAACAATAGAAGATGACGAAGAAACCACCAACCTTACAAGGGTCATCACATCCCTTTCTCTTCATCCTCACAACCCTAACCCCCCAATCCACTTCTATGTAATACATATATATAGACACTCTATGTGTTTAACCCATTTCAGAACCTATAAGCTTCGAATTTGTTCCCATCGACTGGGCTAGTGTCTAGGTAATACATGTGTGGGTGTGTGTATGTGTACATTTTAGTGTACGCGATTCACGCGAGTTAATAAAATGTATTTCCAATATGACAAATGAAATCTACATTTTTTAGACTTCAAAATATAAGATGATATCAAAGTGTTGAGGGCAGAGGCAAATGA
Organism: Acorus calamus; assembly: GCA_030737845.1. Taxonomy (NCBI): domain Eukaryota; kingdom Viridiplantae; phylum Streptophyta; class Magnoliopsida; order Acorales; family Acoraceae; genus Acorus; species Acorus calamus. The sequence goes on from CM060866.1 coordinate 32,260,036, forward strand.
TGTTATTTAGGATACGAAAAATTAAATTGTAAAGAACATCCTAATTCATAAGTCACGTTAAGAAAATATATACATACATATTATCTTGGGCTCAAGGTAAATAACACGGAATTTTTATCAAGCAACATCAGAAGTGATTTGATAAGCTCCATTTCTCCAAGTATAACATAGATAAAGAAAAAATTTCATGTGTCCAAACGTCTTGTCTCTGGAGTACTAATCTATATAAATAGATATTTGATTTTTGAGAAATGCAGTTCAAAGACTTTAATAAAGAAGGTGTAATAAAAAATGTAAAAATAAATAGTTTTGCATGAATCGACACATTAAGTGTCTACAAATTCACATATGCTTGACACCCCCATGTGTCTACTATTCCAGAAAATATTGGTTTAATATTTTATTTTATCGACATCATATTAGTTGAAGAATTCGAATATAGTAGACATCACACGTGTCTAATCCTTCTCAAAGCCTACGAGTTGTTGAATTTGTTTCCTATCGACAATTTATCTGTCTAGGTTTTTCATATTTGTCGACAGTCTTGGTTTTCTGTGTGTCCAATCAATAGGAGATGTGCATATTATCTGAATATAAATAATTTTTTTTATCATAATCCGATTAATATGGGTGTGCACGGTAAAAAGGGGGTGCAATTAGGCCCACCCGAGCAAAAATCACTTTAATCTCGTAAAATTAGGTGAAAGACTTGTTTGGATGTTAGATCGGTTATTCTCTTGAAACTATATTTCAGACTCAGACTTTTCAAAATCTAACAGTTTTATACATAAGAAATATAAAAAAATGTTCGTAAAATTAAAGCGGGAAAACATGTGTGTTTGGATTTGTGTTCACTTTTAGGATTCTGGCTTGAAACGAGGATCCAAATGATGTTGAAGTTTATTTTGGCGTAGAACATTTTATCATATTGTGGGGAAGGGTTGAAGGTAGGGTTACAATGTACTTGTTTCTTAATCATGATTTGCATTTGATTTGGGGATGTATACTTTCTTCTTAAATTGGTTTTAAGTTATTTGGTTGGTGATATGGCCTGGAACATTATATAGGTGGGATGACTTTTTTGTTTGTTTAAATCTTTTTTATTTTTATTTTTTTGATAAATGGTTAGATTTAAACTAAAGGTTTAATAATTGCATATTCTATTGTCAATTATTAAATTATGATCCAAACCCAACAAAATTAGGATATATTAATTTATCCTATACGGCAATTTATTGGAAAAAAAAGAATACATAAGAAAACATGGATTTGATTTACACTCCATTGGATTTGCACTGGGGTGCTTCATACCAATATGTAATTCTGGTTTAATTAGTGATAGTAATATCTGATAATACATATTTTTTTTGACAGCATTTAGAGACGAGTTTGGATATTTTTTAGATATTTTGTTTTTAAAGAAATCGTGTTTTCAAACTCACTTCTTAAAGTCTCCAACGGTCTGGATTTTTATGAAAGTAAACTACATCTTTAGCTATAAGATATTTTTTTTTGAAATCTAAGAAAATTGTGTTTCCTTTGAATTGAGGAGGAGTCGATTCTATTTTTTTTTTTATGGAGGTGATATAAATTGTTGCAACTTTTTGGATATTTCTTTTCCCTCCACAAATTAGGAGTATTACATTATTGTGGTCTCTAAAGACTTTAGTGGGGCAATCACTCCATATGGAACTGAACTGTTTGGCTTGTTGAGGTAGCATTGTGTTGTCAAATTATGTTGGGGGCTGAATTAAATTCCATCCCTGCTGTAATATCCAAAAATGCCTAGATATACAGAATATACTAGACACATTCTTTATGATAAGCATTAGCTAGCTTCATTGGTCCTCTTTGGAGTCATTTTCTCTATGGTTGTTCAAAGTCTCTAATTTAAAGACCACTACTTCATTGATCATCTCTTTTTATGATGACATTTACTTCCTTTTAATATCAAACCTAATACCTCCTGGACCAAAATAGCCACAAGTCTCTATCCAAGAGTGAATTAATATTTGAAGTCAAAAGCCACCATCAAATGTTTCATAATCTCACCTACCTAATTAAATCAAATTTCGATATTTGGCCAAAGAAAACGATGTCTTCCATGGTGTCTCGAGCAATCATAGATAATCGAATCTTCACAACGATATTGAAAATTGGCGTCATTCAGCATTAAAAGAAGATGTAGACATGAACAACAGCTCTTGATAAATACTGCCAACATCACTCAAAAAATTCAAAATGCTAATTGAACCGGATTAACAAAGATCTTGTGTGACAATTACAATTGAATTTATAACATGAAGAACCAATACTGCTTCAGTGAAGTTAATTATTACAGTAAAAGTTTGATCAAGTAACAAATAGTGACCTCTCATGGCTACTTGCAATGCAAATGATAGGTTTTTAATTTTTTCATCATATGAATTGATATTGAAATGTAGGGAGATTCAACTCAGTAAGATGAGATTTTACGTTATCGCGCGATCGACAACAGAAACATTGAATGGCCGGAAAAATAGTTGGGAAGGATTGAGTGAGCCTCAGTAGATCATAACACTGTTGTTACATGTACTACTTGTGGTGGTGAAATGTTACAGAAATAACTGTGGTTGTAAACCTATATGCAGCTGGTATTATTGTTAGGTGGTTGGTCATTGCAAAAGCCACTGGAATAGCAATATACCTATATATATATTATTTTTTTCACACAATTATTGGGGAGGTGGATTCAGCTACTCTTCTTTAAAATTTCAACCCCACCCCATTTATTCAATTCACATGGATAACAGCTTTTTCTAGGCCTCCTCACTGACACCCTAGTAAATGTGATGTGGCTTAAAAAAAGTTCTAAAAGAAAAAATAATGAATTTTTTTTTCATTGGTACTCGTATAGCTCTTATACCAATTGCTATTCATATATATTGAGCAACTTCACAACAAATCTGATATCAAATCAGGAATATATGTAACACTATATGAAAATACAGATTTATGTTATTTGGTTTAAATTAACTTATGCTATATGGCAAAATATGATAGAATCCACAAGAATATAAATGAGATACAAGACTTAAAAAAAGAGATCACAAACTCTCAATGAGTTTTCCTCATTGAATTACCACTCTGAACATCTTTATAAATTGTATATCTCTGTATTTTAATTTTCATTCAATGTGTTCTCTACATGTAGATATAGACAGAGAAATATCCCAATAATCCCAGAAATTCTTTAGCGAACTTTTATAACTAATTTTAACTAAAATAATTTGTAATAAAACAAAAATTTATTAAAACAATCTTAATTATCTTAATCAATTGGGTGTCTACCTCAATATGACTTCATCGCGTACTGTTTGAATTGAATGGATACCGTATCCGAAAGTATGTAAACCCAATAAATTTTTATTAGTAATCCAGTATAATAAACTCTAAACCAAATTCAAGACAATAACAATCAGCAAGCATGGATTAGTTGGCTAGCGGGAGCACCCATTTTCAAAAAAAAATAAATTAAAACCTGAATATGAATAAAATTTGGGAGTATAAAGAATGGAATAGAAACAAACAAATACAGATGGACACTGTTGAGATATTGATGTGTAGAGACTGCAGAGTGAGTGAATTTATACTGGTATCCATTTGATAGGCTAGTATTTATGTCGTACACATATTATATTAAAATCATTTTATAAAAAAAGCAGAGGAAAATAATATCACAATCACTGCTGTGTCTACTGCTTCCTTATGGTGCAATAAATATTTTCAACCATCACTGCAATAGTAGATGTATATTATGTATTTTGTATTATATTGCATCCCAAAAATGCATGTTGGTTCCAGTACTCTCTGGTTTTAACCTGCACTTCATATCCTTCTATACTACTCTGTTATCAAGAATGTTAATTCTTTTGTATATGCTAAAATCCAATATTTTCAATGTCAATGAACTGTGATGATGATCAACAAAGAGAAACAACTACATAAAGTGCTTCATAATTTCCCACATAATTCAATGAATACTCAACAGTGATCTGGAGTCTGGACTCATACATGAAGCAATAGCACCCATTGTTTTCAAAACATCATCATCAAACAATCGACTATTAATCTTTCCATAAATTCATGTTATGTAGTTGTTGGGAGACAAAAACCATTCCCCCCTCCCTCCTCCCCCCTCCAAAAATTAAATAATAAATAAAAAAGCACATCCTTATCAAAATACAGCTAAGGACTTGCATTTATGATGTGAAAGAAACTCCATGAACTAAAAAAATCTCCTAAAATCTCATTAGGTCTCAACAGTATGATTTTTTTAAAAAAAAAAAAGGTAGACCATTTTACAACTAAATTCACAGTTACAACATGGTCTGAACATATATGCTTAAAATTTCACAAAACTCATGTTAATTAAACATGTAAGATGATATATGTTGGTCTCTTACTCTCTTATATCAATCATCATTAAATACTAGCATAACATAATGAGATCTAACACTGATCAAATCCCATCTCTTGAAACATAATGAAAACTCTTAAAACCATTGCATGGTGTCCCACGTGATGCCAAAAGCAATGCATTTCACCAAAAAGACCCCACTTGCATGGCTGCCTGGCTGTCTCATTTTTCTTTTAATTTGCTTTATAGAGAGAAGATTTATTGATGAAGCAAAAGAAAATTAAAGGTCCCCATGCAAACCCCAAGCTGGTGGAGACAGTTAGACTACATAAAGACCTATATCTCTATCACCTTGACCTCCCACCACTAACACACACACACACACATAGAGGTCCTCCACTATAATAAACCCCACTAGTCTTTCTTTCACTCACAAGTCACAACACAAAACAAAACTCTCTCTCCATGGCCAACCCATCTCTCCCTCTCATCCTCCTCACATGCCTGGCTTCCATGGCCCCCCTCATCT